>CALSCE010010647.1:10034656-10073444 GCA_943593645.1 Bovichtus variegatus
TCTCTCTCTCTCTCTCTCTCTCTCTCTCTCTCTCTCTCTCTCTCTCGCTCTCTCTCTCTCTCTCTCTCTTTTTTTGCTTTACAATTTAATCAAACGCTTAATTGATAATCAAAATCATTTGTCAAATAATCATCTGACAAAGTACGATTGAATCACTTGATCCCCATTCAAGTTCCAACCCATCAGGTACGGGGATAAAAGGTGACTGTTGTTAATCTGTTTGATAGAATCAAAATGTGCTTTCTGTAATTTAAATGTCTGACTTATGTCGGGAAGCTGATGATATACTGAGGTAGAAGGCCCTGTCACTGAGATGCACTTTATAAAACACTTCAGTTGTGCTGTACTTTACAGTGTGCTACTTCGCCCTCTAGTGCTGTGGGGAGGGAGTTACAATTTATTTTGTAAAATATCCGTTCTTTGTCTTTTTCTTTGGTATCGATTCTATTTTTGTAACTCTTTTTTTCTACGTCTTATGTTGTTTATTTATTGTTTGCTAGTTTGTTTTGTCATTGTTGTGCTATATATTATTGTGCATTTGTTTGAGTCTTTGTTTGGGACCCCCTTAAAAAAGCAAGAGGATACATCTCATGGGGTTCATCCTAAAATGTAACTTTTCTGATACCTGTGAGAAGAGGGTGAAGTGAAAAGCTGTTTAGGAAATTATTCCAGGAAACATTTGTGCTACCATCTGGAAAATGATCTTAAAAATCCAGCGAGGAAGGAGGCTGAGAGAAATGCATGTAGACAGAGGCAGAGAGTATGTGGTATGATAATTAGCTGAGAGATTATTCCAGTTCTGATGAGGGGTTACAGTCGGGCTCCAAGGGGCTCGAGATCAGTCCTGGTCCCAGGGACTCTGGAGGACTGGGTGGTTTCTATCCTACTGGTTTGTTAATTACATTCATCTGGTGTCCAAAGTCTAAAAATAGCTCCTATTATGGAGCAAGGATGAAAAACCCGGCAGCACGATGTGTTTTTTGTTGGCACAGAATGTGAATACGATGTCAGAGAAGTTGTTTTTACAACCGTTTTTCCCTTCCATCAATATAACATGTTTTTCCATGTGTTTCGTCTGCGGCCAGGACTTCGATCGAAGGTCCCTCTTCACCGTCACTTCCCAAGGCGTGACTCCCAGCAGCCCTTGCTCTCGCTCTCTCACTCCACTGGCATCGCAGCATTACCTGCAGCTTCTTCAGCAGCAGCTACAGCAGCAACAGCAGCACACGCAGGTGGCCGTCGCACAGGTGAGAAGCAGACATGTGCTGTGTAACACAGAGCGGTAGGAATGCACGACAAAAGCAAAGTGTAAAATATCTTTGAGCCCTCGCCTGTATTACTCCTACAATGCTCAGACATGCTGCTGCAACTGGCAAATATGTTCTTTATCGTCACAAGTTCTTCGAGCCCAAGTTCAAACAAACATTCAAACATCTTGTTTTGTTCGACCGAAAGTCCAAAACCTAAAGACATTCAATTTATAATAATATATAGTGAAGAAAAGCGTTAAATTATATAATTTGAGAAGTTGGAACCAGGTGATTTGGGGCATTTTTTCCACAGTTTTTGCTTAAAGAACTACGATTCTTTGATAGTTGAGTATTTTTCTATCAATCGAGTTATTGTTTCAGCTCTACTAACTCAACTAATGTTTACTTTAATTATCGATTTAATCTGCTACTTATTTTCTCGATTAATCAATTGGTCTATAAAATGTCAGTGAAAAATGTCCATCCCAGTTTTTCAAAGTCCAAATTTCAGTAAGCTTTTTGAAAATCTGCGGTATGATAGGAAATGAAAATGGAATCGACATTTTTCGATTCCAAATTCTGTCCAAATAAAAAATATATATATGTATATATTTTGTCTAGAAAATGATTTTACTTGTATTGTTCCAATCTTCTTCAAAACTTGTTATTGCCAGTTCCGTTTCCCATTTCCTTTTGTTTTTTTCTTACCATTTAAATTTACACACATAATTGTTGCTGCAGTTTTGTCACAATATTGCCATTTATTCCACGCGTACCTCCTGCACACTTACACACTACCAAACATCCAGGAAGGATTGTTTTAAAAAAAATCTTGTGGCACAATTAAGCAGAATAATAAAATGTGGAGGTGATCTTCATCTTAAAGTTAAAGCTCTGTTATTCGCAGTAAACCACCAATAACTGCGCCTCATGTTTTTCTCCACTGCAAGTCTTTTACTGATGCTCCCCCACTAGGGGGCAGCACTGACAAAGTAATGGATGGACAGTCAGTGCAGCATAAAGAAATCCGAGCAATGCAACATTTGTAACTGAGCATCTCAAGAGATTTATCAAGACTCCTATTTGTAGCTTAATCTGAGGAACTGCAACACAAATGTATGTTTTCTTTCGTATTTCTTATCGGGTTGATTGCTCTGCCACAGCCAAATCAACCCGCTAGTTAATGATCCAGCTAAAGAGCCATCCCATCATTAGTTTCAGTTTTGGGATTATAGATATGAGCAGGATTATAAATCTGATTTATTCCCATGACTACACGGATCAAAAACACATCAAAAATAATGTGTGTGAGGTGGGAGATGAGAAGGATCGAGGATCGAGAATGTAGAAAGTATTCAAACTAGGGCGGAAGACTCAGGATTTTATCGAGAGACAAAAAGTATTATATATAACAAGTATTGTGGTTCTGCAGAGATGTCCCTGACCACAAATCATATTCTACAGATTTAAGAAAAAATCTTTTTTTTTCTATAGATCTTTGCAAAAAATATATAATATATTTTTCAAGAAACAATGAGAATAATAATAATGATCATTTCATCCAATATCATGAATCAAATCGCTATTGCAAGTCAAAAATAAATCTCAATAAACTATGTTTTTCAAATAATTCAACCCTAATTCAAACTAACATTTTAAAGGATGATGCATTTAGGTTTTGCCTTTTAACTGGAGTCACACAAACACGCCTCGGCCTTTGTTTCCACTACAGGTGCAGCTGTTGAAGGATCAGATGGCGGCAGAAACGGCTGCTCGCATGGAGGCTCAGGCCCGCGTCCACCAGCTGCTGCTACAGAACAGGGACTTGCTGCAGCACCTGGCCCTCCTCGTGCAGCAGCTGAAAGAGCTGGAGGCCCGCTCCCCAAAAACACAACCAGGACAGCAGGAGCCTCAAGCTAATGGACACAGTAAGTGACTGGTGGGAACAGTGTTATCCCTCAGATGAATGTCAGGTCAGGTTCCCCCGTGCGCTGCAGGCCTCGTCATTGCTCGCTCCTCTGTCGTCCGGGGGATGGTGTGTCCCCCCCCTCGCTGGCTTCCTGCCTGCAAACATCCTCCGTTGTGTTTGACGGGGCAGAAGCACAGCTGCCAGGGATTGAACCCCGCTTTGCAGCTGGACACGAGTTCCTTTCCCTTTTTTGCGCCACCCGGGTGTCTTTTTGATTGAGCATTACTGCCTTTATCTAGAAAGAACATTGTCCTCCAGGTGTGTGAGCAAAACTATTTAAAGCACTGTTGTAGATGTAGTGAGTTTAAATGTTATATATGTTCTAGATTTCTTGATTACAGCATCGAAGGAGGCACTTCAGTCACGGTTAATGAGGGCTAATGAGAAGCCCCAGTCAATGTTAATGATAAGGAAGGAGGAGGAAAGGGAGCGAGTCGCTGCTCAAACATGTTTTCTGGTCATCTACATTTTACAAAAGCATCTATGAATTTTTGAATTTTCACAATAAAATACCGTTTCTGGAAAAGTGTCATTCACTCAGTTACTGTGTATTACAGTAGTAGCAACAGTAACAAATCTACCACAAATTCTACATTTGACAGGATTATAATGTTCACAATGTTGGGGAGCTGTTAATTCAACTATATGTTTATTACTGAGGTTGTAGTTCGTGGTGGTCTTGTACTAGACTGCATTATATGGAAATGTGTTTAATATTCCTCCCCCCTCCTGTGTGTTATGGGGTGTGAAAAACATTTGAAGCACCACTCAATAAATATATTGCATTCCAGTTAAACACTACTGCGAACTACACCGACCCCCCTCCACCCGTATCACTCTGTGTAACACGAAGTGTGTAAACAACATATTCTTACACACAATAGCATCTCTATATTAAAGTAAGAGCAGATTATATAATCACAGTGGATTTAAAACCACATTATCTCACATTCACAGACTGTGTTCTCAGTGAGAGTTATCATTGTGTTAAAAATCTTTTTATTTTTGTACACACACACACATTCATATACACACACTCTGTCCCAAAGGAGGACTTTTTGGAGGAGGGATGTATTTGCAGGAGCTAAAAGAACAGTCACTCCTGCCAAAATAATAATGAATAACCACACACACACACACATACACACACACACACAGTGGGCAGATCTTTGTTTGGTGTCTTGTTTCTGCATGAATCATCTGCGTACGTGTTGAATGTGTTTTGTGTGCACGTTTTGTAAATGACACATCATGTTTCATGCTCGTATTAATCACGTTAGTCCCTCTGATAGAAAATGCTAATCTCAGACATGGCTGGCCTAAGAGCTTCCACTGGCACAGAGCCAACTCCTCCATTCTCTAATGAGAGTCAGCACTTAGAGAGATCTTCAGCAAAAAATAAGAAAAAAGCTTTAGTTGGGGTCGACTCTCAAATCTTTACTTGTATTTGTTTTAATTACGGTGGCGTTGTGTTGATTTGTCTTCTGTCTGGTCCAGGTGGTCAGCAGTCACCATGCAGCTTGGTTACATCAGCAAAGGCTCTGACGCTGAATCTGAAGAACCACAGCCAGACCCTGGACCAACTCATCACCTCCACACCTGCATGGCCACTCCAAGCCTCCCCCCTCTCCCCCACCCAAGTGGACTGCGCTGAGTCCTACCTGAACCTGCTCAACCTGGAGAACGGCACCGAACCGGCGCCGCCCGTTAACGGAGACCCGGACCCCTTCATCGGTGCCAATGGGACGGCGGACAACAAGGAGAGCTCGTGCAACGATATCGTCCCTTTCACGTTGAGGAACTCTGCCAACATGGAGGAAAAGTAAGGCGACTGTTTGAAAATAATGTTTGATAGTACTGAACCAAAACACTGAAATACCAGTCAGTCTGATGGCAGCCTGTACTAGTGTTAGCAGATTATTTTGTAGTAATAGTTCGACATTGTGGGAAATAAGCCTATTTGCTTTCTGGCAGAGGGTTACCACTGGCATGTCTATGAGAACCATGTGGATGGAACATCAGGAGCCTTAGTAATATCCCAAAAAATAAGTATAAGAAATGCAACATCATGATGGAGATGTTACTCTTTTTTGTACCTTCTTATTAGTCTTTGTTTTTCTTCTATTTACTGAAACTACAGTTTGCATGATGTTTTGGGAGATGTAAACAGGAAGTATAATGTTGCCATGGAGTCCGTTAGCTAGCTGTGGGCCACACCCTAAGCCCTGTTTTATTTTTTTTATTTACATATCATTAAAAGTATGCCAAATCAGCTATTAGCGGTTCCTGTTTTGTTGTTTTCTGTTCCTGTGTTCCTGTTACAGACAACTACCACTGGATTACTTTAGTAGACTGTTTTTTCAGATTGGAGACATTTTGACAATCAGGAGCAAATTGTCGATATATATCTTGTCGACAAGATATAACGAGTTAATTAGTGAACTTAGAGGTGCTGATGTATGGACGCAGCCCGGCTAGCTGTTTCCACCTGATTCCATTCTTTGTGCTAAGCTAAGTGCCTGCTGGCTGTAGCTTCATTTTTAATGGATACACATGAGAGTGGTATCGATTTTTTCTTTTTTTCTTTTTTCTTTATCCAATTCTGCCAGAAAAGCAAATATTTCCCAAAATGTCTAAAACTATTCCTTTTTTTTTAATGTGCATGCACATTCCTATGGTACCAGTCGGTTCGTGTTTGAGGTAGCCAGGCTGCACAAAGACATACACAGCATGTAGCTTTTAGTGTTATTAGTGGAGAACAGCTCAACTCAGCAGAAACAGCCTGCAGCTAATGAAAGTGTGACTGTAATCAGGGGATTACAGACGACGGGGAGAAAAGGGTTGAGGTTAGACAAACAAAAGAGAAGAGAATCAGAAAAGCTTGTGAGAGAGAATGAGATTCAAGAGAAACACGGAAACCCCATCAGCTTTACTCTGTCCCAGTGTTTCTATTTCATGAAATAACTCCTTCTGAAAAGCCGGAGCAGAGACAGTAAATGGTATTCTCCTTTTAGGAATAAATTAGAATCATTGTGTTTCTTTTCAGGGACGTTTGAGTTTCTATTATCTTGTGAAGTGGCTCCCCTCCTGTACTTTTGACTTGATGTCTGAATGCTCATCGATACACCAGCAGCCCTTACCTTGAGTGCATATATGGAGCCACAACATCTAATTACTTTTTAATGAGCTTTTTAATGAGCTTTTAATCTACTTAAAGCCATTCGAAAGACCAGCTATAGTTAAAAAAAACAAACAAACAATACAAACATTTACTACATGAGATCCAGCAGAGCTCTCGAGCAGGACAAACTCTTTTTAAATGTCTTTTTCCTTTTATCCCCCTCCTTCTAGCTCTCATCCTCGCACTTAATTTGTCTCTCCTCTTGTTTTTCGCTCCCTCTCTCTGAAAGCAATCCTCGGCGAACTCTCCAAGGAGAGCATGTTACAGTTGATTTCAAAGCAGACAATGAGAAAAATAAGGAGTTGGAATTGACTCGGTGGTGCAGTGTGTATTTGGCGTGCCTGTGGATGTTGTAATTTTCTATGTCTGCTTTGTTTTTTTTTTTTGTGTGTGTGTGCGGGGGTGGGGGAGAGCGTCCAAAGAGAGGCATTTTGTGACCGTACATTGCCATCTGAGCCTTAGTTTAATCTGGGAATGTGAGGCTGAACCCCCTCTTTTCCCCTTTATTTGTAATTATGTAGCAACTGGCTTTTTTTTCTGAGCGCCACATTTTTTATTTTCTTAACGCAAGATTTATTAGCTTAGAAATATACCACCGGGACATTTTATGTTCTTTTTTTCTAAAGTGACTTTCCCCTTTCTGCCATCCTCCCCCTCTTTTATTGGCTGTTGTTTGCCTCTCCTGAGTGACATCATCTCGTAAAACTTGATGCCGGGTTTATACACAAATGCCATATAAAAATAATGAAAAGTCAGGTTATTACTGCATGGGAAAAAAAACACCAATTATTTTCCTTCCAGAAAAGTGCAAACAAACTTAGTTCATGATATGACCTTTCCATGTTTATAATTGTATTGTTTTGCTGCTTAAGTGACTCAACTATATCTTTTAATCTCACTAAACCCTGGGAACAACAAGACTAAAGGAGGGTTAGTGGAATGGAAACTCCTTTGCATTACATTTGACGCAGACAGACTCCTGATCCCACGGCACGGCACATTTTATTGCTTCCATTTGCTTTTGTTTTCCGGATTTCCCCAGCAAATCAATGTTTACAGCCTGAGTGTCCTTATTTTATGTTCTGCGAACTAGTGGACGGACACTCCTCTGCCATCCGCTCTCCTCTTCCTCCCTTTTTTTCATCCAGCCTAAGCTGACCTCCCCCCTGGGTCCGGAGCTGCTCATGCAGGGCGATGGAATCCATTCACTTCACATTATTAGTGCAACTTCGCTTTAAATCACACCGTTATCATCGCCCACATGCTGCATATGGTATGTTGGTAGACCACACCAACGCTAAAGCTAAACATGTAGTGAGTCACGTTTTACACAATAAACAGAACAGGCGATTTAGGATCCAAACAAGATGTAATAGTAGACTTAAAATGCACATTGTGGGCAGAACCCTCCACTAGTTTTAGTCATAAACGAAAGTATTGGACGATTTAAAATGTCGACCTGATGATGGCGCCAGATGAAAGAGATTACATTTAATCCTGAGGGGGACATGAATGTCTGGACCCAATTTCATGGCAATCCATCTAAAAGTTGTTGAGATATTTTATTTAAAACTTTGAATGATTATTTTCACGATTAATCATTCGGTCTGTAGAAATAGTTAAAAAAATATCCATCCCAGTTTCTCAAAGTCCGAGGTGAAGTCTTTACATGTCTTGTTTTGTCAGTCCAAAACCCAAAGATATTCACTTTAATATGATGTGAAAAACAAACAAACAGAGGAAAGCAGGAAATCTCCATATTTGAGAGGCTGAAAACTGTCTTTTCTGCCATGTTTTGCATGAAAAGTTACTTTAAGGATTACTAGATCATCTAAATAGTTGGTGATTATTTTTCCGACTAATTGTTGCAGCTGTGTTCAAAACCACAAATGTCAACCTCATGGTGGCGCTGGAGGGGAAGTCAGAGGATCACCAAAGTCATTCATGTTTCCTGGAGGATTCTCTGACTATCTATCCATCCAGTAGTTGTTGAGATATTTCAGTCTGGACCAACGTTGCCGTCCCCAGAGCCATGCAGCTAAAAACTGCAGCATGCCCACACAGGGCAACAACACACACATATGGTGACCAGCTTATATGAACACCCGACTATATATTATTCACAAGTGAGTCATGCTTTCCCCTGGCATGCTATAGACTGTTACACTCTTCCTCTCTGACAGTGTTGTATGTTGCATAATCACATTTCCTGACCCATCTGCTGATCCTCTTCCTCCCCCTGTTTCCATTTTTGTTTTTGTTTTTTGTTTTCCCTCTTCATCATTAACATCATCGCCTGCGTGTTAGAGCGGCACCAGCAGCCTCGTTGGCCGGTTATTTAATTGCAGCGATGTGATGTTTTCCAGGCATCTGGGTGGATTCGCACACTGCTGCACGCCATTGTTCAGAGATGCTTTCGCTTTTAAGACTCTCCGACTCATGTCGGGCCGCGTCTGATATCTGGAGAGCTGGAAAGCCGGCCTGTCAGTCACTGAATGATGTTTGACAGGCAGTCCGTCAGGCTTTCAGATGCAATTGTTCAAATTTTCTAAGTTTTGCAGACACTTTGCGGGCTCCTGTTATCCTCTCGCAGACTCTCACGTTCGTCCACCTACATGCTTAAACACCCCACACAGACCTCTCACTCAGATGGGTGCCGTGTTCATTTCTTTACAAAAGCAAGATGCTTTCACAAAGGCCCAGTGTCCCTTCTGAGTTTAAACCTCCTACTTGTTCTTTCAGTTGCTTTGTGTTTGTCTGTCTGTCTCAAAGTGTAAAGGGTTTTACTGGTGACCCTTCTTTTTAGAGACATGACTAACATAAATAAGAAGACGGATGTTTCACTGATTCTTTTTTATTTGCTTCCACCTGTTGATCCACTCCTACCACTTTTTTTTTTTTTTTTCCCACTACAAAAGTGTTGTGCTATTGTTTCATGCTGGCCTCCTGATAGGCTGCTTTATTTCTGCTTATTGAATGGCGAAGTAAATCAGCTCGCTGCGTTTATGAGCCGTGTGCGGCGCCGACACAGAGAGGGGTTCGTTTTAATTTCTTAAACACCTTTGCTGCATTGGTCTCTTTATTGTTTCTCATGTAACACTTAACAGGTCTTGGCACTGAATAGCCTGATACACATCTCTAGGACTAAAAAGTGAAACTTTTAAGGTCCGTACCAGTGGTTCTGTGTGTTTTTCATCCACTAACTACAAACTACATTCTACAGAAAATTTCCCAGAGAATAGATGTTTTTCAGCTGTTCCTTGTCCATTGCACCACTTACAAAGTGAGCAACAGGAATTAATAGAAATGAATACACTTTGGCCGTATTTGACAGCCTTAGTTTGCATTTCTTTTAGTGTAAGAGTACGGTACCTTGCAGATCTAGTGACCCAACACAGTGAACAATGTTGCTGTAAGATCTATTATCATCTTGTGGTTTTTAATGCAGGAGAAAGTAGTTCCCGGGGTGGATGTGTGAGGGGACCAGACGGTGTACATGCTGTAGAGTTGTGAGGAGGAGCTGTTCCTCCATAATATCATAATAAATTCAATATTTTTGGTATGACAAAACAATACATTTTATAGACATCACCTTGGATTTCGAGAAATTGGAAATGTTTCCACTATTTTCGGACATTTTATAGATCAAATGATTAATCTAGAAAACAAATCATCGCTAGTTGCAGCTTTCGGTACAACAGGGAAAACAAATGCATATCATAAGACTGACCTGGGGATAAATTCTGAATCTCGCGTTTGTTTCAACAGAGCCGGCAAAATGCAGCACCTCGACCACATGCTTTAGTACAGTATTCTCTTTGGTGTGGTTGCACATACGCAGCAATAAACCCCCTTATAGCGCTAGTTATTGCTCTGGCACAGTCTGAATCTGCAGTGGGGAGAAGAGATGAGACATGGGTCTCATGGGTATTGTAGTATCAACGTATCAAATCGCTGTTATTTGTATAAATTCCTACACAAAGTGGTTTTAATGTGCTAAAATCACTGGTGTGGGCTTTTGATTTCACGAGGCCCTTCCATAGCTCCGTGATCCTCTGTAGTCTAACTGTTGGCTTTCTTTGGTACAGGTGCGAGGACCCTCTCCTGCTCTTCCTCTTCCTCATCTAACCGTCCCTCATTTCCCCGTCATTCTGAACAAACAAACTGAACCCGCAGCTAATGCGTTCCATCGTCCCCGTCCCCGTCCCTCTCATCGTTTTGCTGCACCAGCCCGCCTCTCCCTGGGAGCCTGGGGAGCTCTCTGCCACTGCCTAAGCCCCCTTCCTCTCCTCCTCCTCCTCTTCTCCTTTCTGCCCCTTCTCCTCCCTCCTATGTGAGTATTACCCATGACAACCAGCATGTGGAACCAATGTCTGTGGCACACGCATGGTACTGGGCATGTGGGTGTTTGCTGGTTCATGTGCAGGTCTCACCGGTGATTATATAATAACCTCCATTTACATGCGGATGTGGTTCTGCAAGTTCATAACCACATTTGCATTGAGGTAATCAGTGAGCCGCACGTGTTTAATGCACGGTAGCACTGTCTGTGTTTTATACATTTCGCCGGACTGTGAGCGATTGTTTCGTCTCGCACACGTGCGGCAAAAATATAAAAAATATTCCTGTCAACATTTGGTTTTATCTTGTCAGTGGAGAGAAGAACCTCCAAGCGCCTGTCGGCTCACTGTGCTACGGAGAAGTTTGTATTATATTTAAGGGAGACTGTGTTTTGTGTCATGTGCATGCTTTGCTTTACTCAGTTTGACCAATTCACCGTCTTCCCAGCCTCGGGCCGACGGCAGCAGAGCTCTCACATGCTGTACTGTTGCACCAGAGCAGCCTTAGGAAATAATTCCTTTTCATATTGTTGCTAGCAATAACTGACAAAAATTGTCTTTTTAGTTTTGGCAACAATTTTTTATTCAGTCTTAGTCCTGTGTCCTGTTTTCTTCGTCAAACAAGTCTGTAACTATGTTAGTATTAGTTTCTAAGTCATATCAGTCAGATTATATTGAGCAATTCATGAAATTCTAGTCTCGCCAAAACATCAGCTCGTTTCTTTCTCTCAAGCTCTGCTGTTGTCATTGTTAACTTTAACTTAAGTTAATCAGAGTCTTCCTCATTGTGCGCTGCCGCTGTAGTGCTGCTATGGATTTCTTCTTTTTTTTTTACGATAATATTTAGTGTCTTCTTTTTTTTAACTTAAATTCAGTTTGGTTCAGTTTGTCTTACTGATGGAAAAAAAAGCAAGTCGCTGACGAACATATTACGTCACGCTGTTAAAATAATTAAATTGAGTTATAGTAGACATTAACATCAGAACCGAGTTGTATTTATAAACCTGTATGACGAACCATAAGCAGATAAGGTTCAAGTTGTCCGGCGTCAGAGCTGATGCACCGATATAGACAACGTGAAATAATCTCTTTAACTGCATAACCACAAAAAGACAATCTTACTTTGAACAAGGAAACCCACTGAATCTCTCACCGTGATGGATTGCATACAGTACCACAAGTAAATGTTGAGTCTCTGCGAGTTCATTATTCATTCCACACTAAAAATGTAATGACGAACTGTCTAAATCCTACAGCAGCAGAAAGCATTCAGATCTATTCAGACTCAGACTTAAGCAAGCCGCTAATAATCTCTTTTAGTGTGACGACCGCTTCAGTGAGTACAACATCCTGGAGTAATGAGCACTGAAAGATTTGAGTCCTGCGGGCCGCATCACACATCCTGAGCTTGTCTTTCAGTTCGAGCTCCAACTCCTACAATAAGAGAGGAATATGGTGCTGATTGGGGTTTTTATAACACCTTTTGCAGCAAATAATCTAATATTTGAGGTTGTACAGCTCTAAAGATCATCGAGGGGAACATTTGCTTTTGCATCACAAATATTGACACCCAAAATGACAGAAATATGGTTTGAATTATTAAAGGGATAGGGTGGAATCTACCTCTTTGTCCATTTGTCTGCCTTTTGTTTGTCATATCTGTGTGAGACAGAATTAATAAATAAAACCGACTCGACAGCAGACTAACGGAGCAGCAGCTGGGCGGCATGGCAGGGAGGCTGAGTGTTATAAAAGGCGCAGCAGAGGGAGATAGGGCAGTGAGGTGGAGAGGGTGTCAAAGTGACAGAGAAGAGGAGTGCTGAGTCAAAGTTATGATGATGAGACGAGCCTGTTCCTTTTTTATCCAGCTGCAAAATCATCCCCTCGACTTGGCAGCGCACACATCCAAAAATAACTGCACAAGAAACCGAAGCTCGATCAAAATCCAAACTGGACTCTTTATCTTTGTGAGCGGAGAAAACAATACAAGTATACAAGACTCCATGCAGGCTTGGCATTGTAAGTGTCTGTCTACTTAATATTTAATATTATTTTAGATTGTATTAATCAGAATATTTGTTAGTAGCTACTAGTTGGCAAACAAGCTAGTGTATCGAGGGAAAACACTTGTAATCCAATAATATTTTTGAAAATTATTTGGAAAGCAAATTTTTTTTAGTGCAGAAATGGGCCTTTTCACAGCATACCTGTCTGACTTGTCACTAGCCTAAAAAGCACAAGGGTAATTGACATACATTGTTATTGTAGCCAAATATTCCTACATGCCTTATTAGCAACATTTGCCTTTAGCACTAAACACAAAGTACAGCTCAGGCTGATGGCAATGTCATTAGTTTTGCAAGTGTTTTGCCACAAAAAATATTGTAGAATTAAATTAAATTTGACCTAATGATGGTAACAGATGAAAAGTAAAGACGATATTTTATTTAAAACTAGGGCTTCAACTATTGATTATTTTCAGGATTAATCATTTGGTCTGTCGAAATAGTTAAAAATATCCATCCCAGTTTCTCAAAGTCCGAGGTGAAGTCTTTAAATGTTATTACAATGTGAATGCCGTACCACATTTTGTGCCGGATAATCCAGTAGATATTTTAAAGGATGAGGGATAACTTTGCTCTACTGGAGGCAGTAGATAAAAAATCAAGGGAATCATAAAAAAAAAAATAGGATTCATCCTCTGGTCACCATGTTCATGTTCAGTCAGTCAATGATGAAAGTAAGCCGGCTTCATCCAGTAGGGACCATGAATGTCTGCACAGAATTCCATCCAATATTTGTTTCGATATCTTTGTCTGGACCAAAGTGGTGGATCGCACTAGTGGTCGGCAAAACCCCCCGATACTGCTAGTGACAGTGGAGTTGAACTTGACTTTTCCCCAACAGTGCTTCTCAAATTGTTCAAACGGCTGGTGATTCTGCATCATTACGACTAGTCTGTCATTACCGTAGCTGTCCGAACCAATCGTACAGAAGCCGAGACAGTAAAGACATCAGCGAGGCGCATAAGTTCATTACAGAGACCAGGATTCGCCCACACACCGGATTTCACGTGGGGAACAAAGTTATCAGCCCCCAGTATAATGTGGATAGGTGGAGTCTTGTTAGCGTGCATGTGTGTCACGACTCATTTCCCGACAGAATGACTGTAATTGTGTGTGGTCGTGCTCTCTGGTGCTTGTCGTGGCATTTCTGCGGTACAATCCGAGAGACTGCAGTGTAGCTATTTCTGGTGCGAGGAGGGGGAAGCCTGCAGCTCTTTTTATCGCTTCCTTACCCCCACACTCCTTTTTTTTTTTCTCTTTGGAGCCCTTTCTTCTCTCGCTCCTCTATTTCTCTCAACATGGGAGCTGGAGGATGTAGATAAGTCCCCAGACAGCCGATACAGCAGAGAGACAGAGTTTCTATCTTGTCTAGTAACAGCTCACGTCACAGTACGTCTCAGGTTAATGGGGTAATAGTGTGATTGATGGAGAGGAAAACTGGCTGGAGGCTTATTCTCACGCACCTGCTCGGTAGAGAGAAATCTGAAAAAGTAAAATGAGGACAATGAAAGGGTTTTCTCAGGCTGGACATGAAGATTATTATAGTCAGATATTCGTTTGTTGTGTAGGTATTTGGTTTTTCAATTTTCGGATTTAGGTTTTTTAATTTTTAATATATATATATTTTTTTTAGGAAGTATTTCTTCAATCTTCTAAATATAAATCTCGTCTTACATTTGTTGGGGCTGGTATGCGGTTTGTGAGCTGGTGTTTCACAGCACTTTGTGAGGCTGTGATTGGACGGCTGTTATTATGAGCGATCATGTAGCTCTATTGATCTGTGATAAGAAGAATCGTCACAAGCTGTTATTATGTCACAAAAAGTGCATCGATAGGACCTCGTTCAACCAAACCCCCCAGGATTACAAACACGCAAACACACACAAAAAAGTTTTTTATTCAATAACGATACAAACAACAATACTGACGAACAACAGAATCCTATGAACGCCTTTAATTCAACCGAAAGACGTGTTAAAGCGCTGTGCCGTTCGTCAAGTGTCACGCTAGGGAAGAGGTTTTCAAAGTGGGACGCGGCCTCCCCAGGAGGGCTTCAAACCGTTTCAAGAGAGTGAAAAATATTACATTATTTATCAAAAGAAGATCACATAGAAGCCTGAATGTGTGTAATTTGGATAAAGTGATAGTTGAGAGATGAAGTAGTTTTTCCAAGCGTTGTCTGAGGGGAGGCCCACGGGCTCAGTGTTTTCATGGATCTACTCTCAACATGTTTCATCAGACTTCACTCAGCTCTTCCTCTGTTCTCTCCCTGGCAGATATAAACAGATGATCCCTAAACTTGACCCTCCGCCCTCTATGAACCGCAAGCGTGCCAGCAGGACTTTTTCTCCGGGGTCCGAAGTCACAGCTGTGCCCGCGCCCGGAGAGGTCACTGCGAATGACGGGGCCCCCAGCAGCAGCAGCAGCCTCTCATTCCCGGACATCACCCCGAGCTCCATGTCGTCTGCTGATTTCCACTCCCTCAGCAACGGCGAGAGCAGCTCCTGCTCGGCGAGCGAGGATTCGGGTGTGCGCTCCGAGACCAAGTCCCTGCTGTCGCCGCTGCGTGATGACGACGACCTTTTCGGGGACCGCGGGACATTTTTAACGGCCTCCAGCGGCTGTGACAGTCCCCTGGAGGAGAGAAATGAAGAGCTTTTCTCTTCCACCGAGTCATACCCTGCTGAGCCCCCCACCCTCGCCTCACACCCGGACACCTATGAGCACCGACTGCCCTTCTCCTCTCCTCTGGATGATACCTGCCTTCACATCAGCTTCTCCGAGGACGAGCTGCTGGAGAGCAACCAGGAAGACCCTAACGTCCCTCAGCGGAGTTAGGAGGATGCACTGACGCGCCCCCGGAGACCTTTCACCACGTCAATCAGCTCCTAATGCAATACTTACCGTCAGACCCTATGTTTGCACTGGGCTCCATATCAGGACCTTTAATTATTCCGTCCACTTGTGACACAGTACAGACATAGCATATACCAGTAACTGAAAAATAATCTATTGTGTAAATGATTAGCCAACGGACAGATTTAGTATTTTTGTAATGAAATGAATGCTCTAATTTACTTTTTAGTGACTAGAATGTTGAACAGAATACATGTAGCAATTCTTGCACTGTTAAGGTCACACCCGAGTTAGAAAGTGAGGGAACACATTTTATTTTTGCTAGTAGTCGAGCGTAAAATGTTATTTTGTATGATGCTTTTGCTGTGGTGCAAACTATTGTGAGAAATGTCGTTTTCTGCAGATTTCACAGAGGGATCATGAGGATCTTGGTGATGTTGGGAAGAGCCTCGCGTTCTGTAAAGCACCTGACCGGATGACGGGTGGAAAGAAAAGCTCAAGAAAGTCAGATAAAGGAAAAAGGGAGGATAGAAGTGAGCAGATGTAGTTGTGTTTTGGTTAACACATCCATTTATGGCTATGTAGTGTGTTTTATTTGTATCGTCAGAGTTGGATGGCTTTTAGAATGTTTTGAGCTACTTGTATTTTGTTTTGTTTTTTTAGACTTGCAGGCTTTGAAGCAGCGCTGAGGAAAGGGAATATGCGAATAGATTTTGAATGCTGTAATTCACTGATTCAGTATGTAAGCATGGTTGTAATCCTTCAAAAACATTGAATTTAAGATACAGAATCATCCAGGAAAGCCTTGGATTGCACACGTCTGAGTGGGGAGTGTGTCTGTGTGTTATTAAATGAACACTCGGACTCGATGGGAAAATAATTGGGCAATCTCAAAGGACCTTGGAGATGGATTTTCTCTGTTCTGGCTCTCAATTTGAGAAATCCTGAATCACCAGCAAATCTGTTTCATTTAGAGCTGTCGGGATAAATTAAGCTGACATTGTATATACGCATATCCATATAGAGCTACAGCGGTTAGTCAATTAATCAGTTAGTCAATCAACACAAAATAAATCTGCAACATTTTTTCTAATCGGTAGAATAGTTAAAGTCAGATTTAAGGCAAAAAATTTACTTGTATTACATTTCTTGTAATATTTGCTGGTTTTTTTCAGATATTCCCTGAATATCTTTGGACTGACATCTTATAGATTAAGGGATAAATAATACGAAAAAGTATTCTACAGATAATGAAAATCTTGAATTTGCTCCATGTAGCTGTTCAAATTCCCATTTCCCTTTTTTTTTTTTCATCCAGGATTTTTTTCATCCAGGATTTCACTGCGTTATATTTTAAATTAAGCGCAGGTCTAACCCTCAACAGGTAGAAGTGATAACAAATGGACACGAGAGGAGCAGCAGTTTAGGTGATAAGAGGGGTGGTGTAATGGTGCAGGTGTTAAATGCCCAAAGTCAAAGTTCTTTTTTATCTTAACACCCAGAAACGTGGCTCTTCTCAACATCACATGTGGCAGGAAGCTACAACAGCAATAACACACGGACGAAATAAATAATAAAGAGGAATAGTTGAAGAACTTCACCACTTGTTTTTATTCCCACACAGAATCATGCAGTATAAAGAGGAAACTGCTCACTTCACTAAATTACATCTCGTTCATGTTTTTTTAACCTGCTGGATTCTTTGTTGATACACGTCTTTCATGTAATTCTCCCATAACTGCAGCATGTAAACATAATTGTATCCACTGACTGAGGTGCAAACACTGCGGGAAGATCTGTGGAGCGTTCACATACAGTATCTTATTAATATTAATATATAGAGGAAATGACTCGAACCATTAAAAACAGTTTGCTTCATCACTTTGGCTCGAATAGGAACAAGAGCTCCTCCTCTGCCCCTTTTACTCTGCATTCATTATCACATTTGGCATTCAAAATTCATGCCTCTCAAACTCTTTCCCACATGCGTAACATTTTCAAGTTGTTCTGCCTTTACAAAAAAAAACATTTCTATAAAGGTGAGCTGTTTCTTCTCTGTTGTCCCCGAGCGTACAAAGCTCTGCTCACTGTGAGGCAGGAGCAGGTGACTTGCAGGCTGAATGTGTTTTAGGTTGCAGTGGGATGCAGTAATGAGAATGGAAGCAAATGGGAATCCCTTCAGCTCGCAGGTGTTCGAGCTATTAATTCCCCTGCAGCTCTTAGACGTCAGGAGTGCAAACATCACCCCAGGCACAAGCTCGTACCGAGGTGCGTGGCGCCTTCACATCCTCTTTCAACTTGGAGTTCCCCAACTGGCTCATCAATAATGCAAGTTGTCCGCGCAGCTCAGGATCGCAGAAGCGTCTCCCCGCTCGCTTGTTCTTCCTCTGGAGAGGTGGCCTTCATCTGAGCCGGTTCAATACCAGACTGCTTTCTGATCTGCGATCAATCCGACGCGCCCGATCGCAGCTTGACGCAGGCGGTTAACTTTGGCTCTGGGGCTTCATGTAGACGCTTTAAGTAGATGGACAGACGTCCCTTTATGTGGCAATTAGTGCTGCTGAACAGTCATTAGTGTTTGTAGACCGCAGCGAGCCCGTGATCAAAGCTTCGTGTGTGTGAGGCCGGTGATCACACACACACATGGCTGCCAGTGGAAATGAAGATAAGACGGCAGATTTGGCTTTTTTGGGACTTTTTAGTAAATCGCACTATTGGGTTAATTATGATCGATGTGGTAGAAATGTGACATGTTCCTAAGGCAAACATGCCACAATACACTTAGCATATTTGGGGTCATACATAATAAACTTAAGGTTTGATTGATTATCAAGTTTCAAAATCTGGGCCTCACACTGTTGGTCATTCACTTTCATATAAATGCAAATTTGTAATATCGAAAAGGCAGTTCTCTTCACTTCCCAAATCATCCTGTGACAGGAATGAATGCTGATCTACTGTATCTGTTCTCCAGGGAAGAAAAGGCTTTAAAGTTGTGTACTAGGTTTAGCTGATGTAACAGATGGGAATATAAAAATATTAAGCTATGAATTGAAATCTGCATAATGTTTATCTACAGTATAATGCATCTAATTTTAAGGAAGTTTAATGAACAGTTCATATTATGTCCACTAGAGTCTAAAGCTGAGATGAGTTAGGGCTCTAACTTAAGCTAGGCTAGTTAGCTTTTAGCATTACATGTTTAGCTGGTTTTTCTTTCCTTCATGTTCAACATAATGACTCAATTTAGCTGCTTCATTAAGTTATGTAAAGTAATGAACTGCATTAATGAGATGTTGGTTCAACAAAAAAAAAAATTATTACAAAATGTAG
Source organism: Bovichtus variegatus (assembly GCA_943593645.1). NCBI lineage: Eukaryota > Metazoa > Chordata > Actinopteri > Perciformes > Bovichtidae > Bovichtus > Bovichtus variegatus. The sequence goes on from CALSCE010010647.1 coordinate 10,053,652, forward strand.
CTTTTATTTTTAGTAGTTTTTATTTTGTAGTTACTGCAAATTTGACAGGCTTTGTTTAACAGAAAATTACACATTTCAATGGCATAAAATGTTTAAAGGGTAAATCAGATGTTAAAATGTCAGATTTACGGCCACGTTTGAAGTTACTGTGTTTTGACTGTGTGTTAAATTGAAAAAATATTTATAAATCCCCTGAATAGGTTAATGTGAAAGAAGGAATGTATTGTAATATATGTATTTGTTTTTGGGATTTGGTGTACTGGTGTGTTAAACCAAGCACAAATGCTTCAGCTGAGTCTCCTCCCAATGTCATCATGGCTTTATTAGGAAGACTCAGATATGTAAACATTGGTGTCAGGCAGACGGATGGAGCTGGGAATAAGAAGCAGTGGTGGGACTGTGGAGACGTGAATGTCATGGAGCCTTTTCCGTTTGCTCTTTAAGTCCCAGACGATGGACGAGCTGCATCTTTAGTGTCACATTTAGATTTTGCTGACATGTATCCCGTCTCCTGCTTTTATTCTTCCTCTCCTCTCCTTACAAGTAGTTTGGAGCCGCTGAGATGCTTGAAGAGCCTGTGAGTGAGAGCGTTAAGGTGAGGCTTGTCTGGAGTCGGGCCTCAGAGGAAACAAAGTCACCCCCGGGGTTCAAACCATTTCCTTTCTACAGAAATGCTTTCCTCCAAAGTCAACTAGAGGAGAAGTAATAGCCTACTACTTTTTACAGCCTGCCCAAAAAGGTCAGCCCTATTTTAAAGTCTGAAAGCCAAGAAAGCTTGTTTGCACAGAGATAGTTTATGATGACAACACTGATGTTTGCCTTTTTGCCTCCTCTTTTTTAACAGGAGTTTTCCAAAGAAAGTAAGAAGACTTTCATTACCTCAGCTCTGCAGGAGAGACTGTTTCACCGTCCACCACAAGCTGAGGAGGTGGGTCGAAGTGTGTGATGTTTCTGTTGTCTCCTAAAGAATCCAGCTATAGCATGTTGATGCAAACTACACCTGTAACATAGTTCAATGAGCACAATGAGAGCGCAGACAAGGTCAACGGTACATTCACATGCTCCTCGGACTCCCATTTCCCCGAGTTGGGAAGTCGTTCTTCAGACTTCGGTGTGTTCATGAGCTTTGAGTCATAATGGGGAAACAACATGGACGCTACAAAGAAAATGTATTATATCGCTCAGAGCGTTTAAACAAGTTGATTTTTTCCGTCGACACCACATGAATGTAGCTTAAATGTTCTATCTGGCAATGTTAACGTAAGTGAAACATCATTTGTGTATCCGCCGCCTGATCCAAAATATAAAGGGTTCTTCCTTGGCCAACGATTCATCCTTCCATCAAGTTTCATGAAAATCGGGTCAGTAGTTTTTACGTAATCTTGCAGACAGACAGACAAACCGAGCAGAAAACATAATCTCCTAATTAATTAGGAGGTAATTAATCTCTCTCTTAAAGGAACAGTGCGACATTTTCGAAAACATTATTTGCCTTCTTGCCGAGAGGTAGATCAGAAGATTGATACCGTTCTCCAAATAATATTTGTCTGTTAAATATGAAGCCAAAAGATGATTAGTTTAGAGTTTCTGCACCCAACACCGTCAAGTAAATTATGTTTTCTGTTAGGTCTGTTAGGCTGATTGTCAGCAGGATAGAGTGTGTAGCATGGTCCAAAGAAGAACCCTAAATTACATTTTGGAGCGGATCCCAATCACAAGGCCGATGTACACATTATTTTTTCACTTGGCAGTGGTCTGCGCTCTCCGGGTGCCCTCCTAGTTAAACTTTGGTTTATGAAAGAATAAAAAATGTAGTTGTTCTTTAACCAATGACACACGCTCAATTTGTAAGTGCCAACAAAAGGCACGGATACTAGTGATGCAGGTTCGGAAAATACACAGCAACAGCAATGAACTCCCTCTCACAGACTACATACTGGAAGAAATAGTAAAGTGTAGTAACTCAGAAGAGGGTGAAGTCTTGATGGCATAAATAAAACATGCAGAGAAAATGATTGTACTTATATTGTGTGAATAACAATGTAAACATAATTTTTGTTGAAAGCAAAAATATCCAGCGGGAGTCTCGGGTATATAATAATTGATGTTTTTTTTTCACAAAAGGTAAGGAATATGGAATTACAGCATAATATTATGTCTGGCAGCTCTGAGTGAAAAGCGCTGTGGTTTCTCCAGACTGCTTCAGGCGGTTGGCAGCATCTCCCCGCAGAAGATCAGAGGACAGGAGGAGGAGCGAGGAAGATTACTGTACGTTGTGGAGGAGTTGACACGGGTTGGAGGTTTGGGGTGTGAGGCAGAATAGTAATGTGTTTTTTTTTGTTTTTTTTTTTATGTGTGTGTTTTAAACCCTGAGCTGCCTCGGGAGTAGAACGTCTGTCATTAGAATAAGCACATTGATCAACTGTGATTATTTTCTGTTGTCACAACCTTTTAACCTTCACCGGGGTACAAAATATATTACGAGAGATTAATTAATAAGAGGAGAGAAAAAAAAACAATCCAGTAACTTGCTTTCACTTGATTAAATACCAAAATATGTATTACACTCCACAGCCAGCAAACATTCATAACGCTCCTCGTGTGAAAACTCCACGGACTTTATCAACTTCCTGTATTGTCACATGACCTACAGAATATCTTTGACTTTATACCTTGATAAGTTATTACAATTGCGAGGTAAATATTCCTCTCTGCTCCAGTACATTCAACAATGTTAAACACACACAGGCTTTACAGAGTGTAGAAAATACGTCATAGAGAGTTATTGCTGCTCATCTTACACAATTCACATCATAGTTTAGTCAAAATCTTGGTCATGAAACTTGTTGGAAGGGTGCAGCATGGGCCAAGGAAGAACCTTTTGGAATTTCGAAGTGTATTCTTTTTCACTTTTGCAAACGGCCTTGGTGAAGGTCGCCACTCTACGAGCTTCCTTCCTAAATATTTCTGCAATATTCTGACATTCATTGATTCAGCCATTGATATCCCAAAGAGACGAAGAGTCTCCAGCCCTGCTAGGTGAGGTTGTGCTTAGGCACAGTGTTTTGAGCTAAATGCTAACGTCGGCATGCTAACATGCTCAAAATGAAAAAGCATGCTGTTGTTTAGCAGGTATAATGTTCGTCGTTTAGCGTGTTAGCATGTCAACTAAGGCTGCGACTTTCAATTTATATTAATTGTTGATTAATCTTGTCAAGTTTTTTTTTGTTTTTGTCTGTTGAGACGTCAATAATTGTAAAAAATAAATGGCAATCACATGTTCCCAGAGCCAAACATGAAGTAATGTTTAGATTACAGTGATATATGACAGAGAAAAGCAGGAAATCCTCTCATTTAAGAGACTTTTGGAATCGTTTCACTATTTCTGCTTGAATGACTGAAACAATTCATCGAAGCTCTAAATAGTTGCCAATCATTTTTTCTGTAGATTGACAAACCAAATGAATCGACTAATCGTTTCAGCTCTAACGTAAACGTTTGCCAATCTGCACTGAACATGACATGCAGCATGTATCTGGTCATAAACCAAAGTAGTGGTCAAATTCAACTTTGCGCTTCGTCATTACGATTCATCGTCTGGGGACCATGAATATCTGGACAAAAATGTGTGGCAATCCCATCCAATTTTTGTCGAGATATTTCAGTCTGAATAGAAAATGGTGGACATTGCCATCATTAGCTTGCTAACACGGCGAAAAGTATGTGTTTGTGGAATCACTAAACCAATAACAAGATTAGTTGTACGTGAACATTCGGTCTTGTTAGCTTGTTAGCTGTATACTGGCCTTTGCTGTAAAACCCTTACAACTCTGATGACTTAAATTCCTATCACTCTGCCAACATTTGTGTTCTCTTCTACTCACCCACAGGCCTTATTATCAGGCTCCTCCCTGCAAGTATTCAAATAATCACATGATGACGGCAATCGGGGAAACTTGGTCACATCTAATCTCAGCATCTCTCCCTCAGAGTGGGGGAAGGCCGCGTGTAGTTTGTGTTTCTCTCGGTTCCTCTCCATTATTTGCTTTGCGTTGAACATTGAAGTGTTGTAGTTAGACCATCCAAGCATAACATTAATTTTTGTTGCATTCAGAGACCTCTTCTCGTGGTTATTAACCGAGTAATAAATACTAGAGTAGCATACCCTCGTTGAATACACATTTCATTGAGATCCTCCTCCTCTTTTCTGTGCGTGTGTCTGTGTGTGTGTGTGTGTGTGTGTGTGTGTGTGTGTGACCTTGCCTGTAATCTGCCATCTGGACAAAATGCTGAGCGCAGCCGTCACACAAATGGACAGTGGGAGAGAACGACTCACTGTACTCTGCAATGAAAAATTGCATTTTTATAAAATGCTTCACTTGCACTCACCAGCTTCCCCCTTTCCTTCGACGGCTGAGCTCGATTTCCATGCTTCCCCCTAAAAATAAAAATATATAATCCTTTTGTTCGTGGGACTCAAAGTAAGTGTCGTAGTCTTTGCTCTGTAACCCCCACCCTGTGTTTTTAATGTAACGTTGTTTTGCAATAGGTAGGTCAGGACCTTTTTATAAAGGAGCATAAGAAAGAAGCCGTGGATATACATGACCCAGTTTAGGAGACGTGGTTGCTTGTTTGCCTTTATGCTTTGCAGAACACGGTGATGGTAAAAGATTGTTCATGCAGTCAAAAAGCCCAGTTTCTCCATCCAAAGAATGCTGCGTGTGCATTTTTCATAAGACGAAATGATGAGGTCCCACTAATGCATTTACTAGTCCTCCTGGAGTCCAGAAATACACACACATGACATAAAAAGACTGACAAAGGTGTCAAAACAAATTACTTTGAGACAGAATTGAATGCATATAAAATTAAATAGCGGATCGAGGCCCAAAGAGCATCCAATATTTCACATAAAAGCAAAAAATTAGAGAAACGTGCAAAAAAAAAAAAAAAGATAGTTTGTGGCAATTTTCCTGCTGATTAAGTACTTTCACTTTTGATACTTTAAGTGCATTTTTAAGGTTAATAATGTTAAGTGGGATTTGGAATTGATAAGTAAAGGATCTGAATAGTTCCTCCTCTGTAAAGCTTATGTTGGCATACAAATCAGCATGAGACGAGTGCGTGCCGGACAGACCCCGACCCCACACCGAACAATACGACATGACTGAACACTGACTGATGGAGAGTTTGAGGTTTGCGAGTTCAAGCCGTCTTTATTACATTATACTAAAGCATGCGTCAGCATTTTCAGCCCTTTACTCTGCCCCTCTGCCTCCCGGCTCATTAAATGAGATACCTGTCACCTCCTATCAGACCCCATGTGCCTGGTTTTAATTTGTGTGCCTGGCTGACAGTAATAATCGCGGTGACAAACAGCGGTGAGTCAGTCGGTATGCGCTCGGTCAGCTGTGCTGTTTCAGCTCTCTGCAAATCTGATACGTTTTCACACCCAATTTATTTCATCTCATCCCGAGGAGAGATCGGATTTGACTGCAGGGCGGTTCCTCGGAAGAGACAAACTACAACAGCAAGACAAATATACAAGCACAGCTGCTGGTCTCTATGAAATGTGCTCAAACTTTAGCTTTACTAGGTTTTTTTCCCACTCCTATGTGTATTTAAATCCGCTGCAGTCTCTGGCCACACAATAAGCTAAAACTTCTACTCCTACTTTAATATTAATTAATATTAGATAAACAATTCATGAACAAGATTATTCATTTCTGCTTTCTTCTTATCTACTTTTCCGGCTCACTCCTGCTCCTCCTGGGTCAAATTGACGTGATATAAAGTATGTTTTGGTGGCAAACTTAAGCACTTTAGCTCTTTTTAAACACCATTTATTACTACCTATTAATACCTTTTTAATTTGTGTATCCTCTGCCGTTTTAAATGTCATATGCACATCATTTTGTACAACTAACAATACATTTGTGAGGTTATGTGTCTAACAGTGGGTTGAAAAAAGGTAATAATATAATAATAATTTTAAATGAGGTAAATTTGACTGGTACATTTCGTACTTGGAGGAGTTAACCCAGTATTGTGTCAGTATTTTTTTATTATTATCTCCAATTCCCCATGATTTAATATTGTAGCTTCTTGGCCATCTCCTTTACCTTTTGAATATATTACCCAGCTGACCCACTTAAAGAAACTTCACTTTTTAAGACTTTCTGGAGAATACATAATGCCACTTTTAGAGCTCCACGACTCCCTCCAGTCACACTTCTTTATTTCTTTATTTTATTTTGTTTTTTTTAAATGAATTTGTCCCCTATGGAGATGAATCAGATTATTCCGAATATACTGACAAATTGATTGGAGTGATGCTGAAGCAGCATATGCACGAGGAAAAAACATCCCGTCTCATTTGCAGCATCAATCTCATACTTGTCACAAAGGAAAGTGCGTGAGGACGCAAGGACACACACACACACATCATGCCATAAACACATGCACACACTGAAGCCAAGGAGCATTGATTTATCTATTTCTCTAAAACTGATTTATGTTTTTTAATCTGCTTTATTTGTACAGCAGGGGGTGACTGTGTCATTGAAGCAACTCTGTCATGTTGCCAGGCAGCAGCCACACAAAGCCCCTTTCATTCACCATCACCACATCAGAAAGTAATATTCTCACGTCGTCTTAAAGCGTAGATCTTCAAAGCAGCCGCTGCCTGCCGGGCGGTGTCATCAGCCCGTCAGGCTCATATAAATGTATGACTGCTTTGACTGTGGCCCGTCTCTGACCTTAGAGTCATTTGTCTGCTCTAGTTTATTTCTAAATTCTCATTCTGCCTCAGTCCAGCATCCTGCCGGCATCTTCTCATTTCTCTACACCTAAAATCTTTCCCCTTATTCAGCCCCATTTTAGTCTTATTTTACTCCATAATCGTGCCTTGAATGCATCTCCAACACACCTGTTTGCATGTCCCCACCGGGGGGATTTCTTTGTTAGATTACGCCGTAATTGACGGAGGCAGATGCAACCTGAAAGGCAGAACATGAAGACTTCATTTGTTTCCTCCTAATCATCTCATGGGGCCGTTTCACTCGCCCGTGCAGCTGCTGGTGCACACATCTCACCACGTCTCGTCGGGATCTGTCCCAGGGAGCATTCAAAGTCCATCACTCTTCAAATGAACCTTTCATTCAAAAAAATTACTTTTTCTTTCTACGCTTAACACACTCTGAAAACTTCATCTGCAACGACGATAAGATCTGAGAGTAGCTTTTTAAGTTACACATGACATGAACACCTTGCACCTCTGGTCTCTCTCTTTTTTATTTTTTGCTTTGCCCTTATTAAAACGGTCTCATGCTTAAAGTCAAAGGCTCCCAGGGGAAATATTACCCAAATTATGATCTGAGCCAAGAGATCTACCCGGGGCACAAAAAGACAATAAGTAAGACATTTTCAACTTTTCACTTTAAGTCAATCAAAGTGTACTCTTGGTTCCAACCATCTATTCTTGTAAAGCTAGTGTTTGTCACTCATTTCGATGAGCCGTCCACCAGAAGTTAACCTCTTTCTGTAAAACCACTAAAGGTCTAAAGCTTTTTCTTCTTACTGTTTACGGACTGGGTTGTCTTATTTCCCAGTTTGTCAGGTGGTAGGCACTCCAGATACCCAAATGTATGTGCACAAGCACTGAAAAAGTGAGTTTTTCATAATACGTCCCCTAAATACATGGGTGTCATCAAATGAAAAAATACATACAAAATTAACCAGCGAAGGAAATCCTGGTGGACCTCGTAGCAGGCAAATTAGAGAATTTAAATGGCTATTTAGATGCATACAGCCTTCATATCATTGTAGTGTACCACACACAACTTGGTCATTGTGTAAATAACAGATGCTCACCACCTCCGCATCATCACATGTTTCTAGCAGTGCTGCTAGAAATGGAAAACATGACATAAAGGCTGCGAAATGAAAGCTTTATGATCCAAAGACACTGTTACCTTGAAAGAAATGTGCTAATAATAAATTAAGATGAATCAATGACACATTGGACCCTTGCGTACACACAGAATGAGACAAGAGTGCAATTAATTTGACAGCAGGAGGAGCCGAGTCTAGGATAATAGATTTTTAAAAAACCCTGTTGTTGGTCTCTCTACGTTTGTCCTGACGTCTCATCTCCCCGGATACCTTCACATCTTTCACTGTCTGATAAGAAATGCACCACAAGAGATTGTTCTCACGTCTGAATTCAAAAAGGAAGGGACGCTAGTGTGTGTGTGTGTGTGTGTGTGTGTGTGTGTGTGTGTGTGTTTGTGTGTGTGTTCTCTTGGCATAGATGAATGAATGAGTAACCACATACAGAAAGATATGAAGTGGAAAAAAAAGATATTTTCCCAGAGGACATCGCTGGGAAAAACTTTTTTTATTGTGTTTTCATCCTCTGTCATTTTGAATGTATGTAATGACTGCAGTGGGGTTTTTTTTGTGTTTTTTTTATAACAACTAACAATAATTGTGACAGTTTTAAGATAAAATAACTTGGTTTGGGTAAATTGGGTGGTTTTGACTGGTAATCGGTGCTGTGTTGGTTCTAAGTACTGTGTCAGTGACCAAACCCAGTGATTTTTAAGTGTGTTTTATCATTATTATCTCCAATTATCTCCTTATTTTACAATTTATTGTTCTCATTCTGTTCTTCCGAGATCAAGAGATGGAAAAGATGGATTGCTGGTTTTTGATGGTGTGTTTATGAACGTGTGTGGTCATGAGTTTCAGAATAATAGAGAGCAGCCGGCCCATCGCGCGGGGACGTCTGTGAGGAGGACAGATTTGATCGACGAGCCACCTGACAGATACATCCAGTCTCGTCTTGTGTGGCGCTCAGATGTCCACAGCCTCCTCTTGATCCTGAATCACAGCAACAGAAAAAAACAGAATTCAAAACCAGGGTTGCCAGGATATCAGATTTTCACTTCACGATTATCGCGACCAAAAGAATTCTCAATGACGATATTATCGCAATATCAAGAGACGCTTTTAAAATAATGTAATAATGCTGTCAGTCAAATGAATCTTTAACTCTGTTTATTGTTCGTTTTTTTGGCAAAATAATTACACTCTTTTGTGTGTTGGGCGTTGTGGGAAGAAGACAAAGCGAGAACGGAAAGAAACGGAATTAATTTAGTAGGCGCTGGATTATTTACACAATATTATCATAAATGTATTATTTACAGCAGCGGTCTCCGACCTTTTTGCACCACGGACCGGTTTCATGCAAGACAATTTTTCTACGGACCGGGGGCACAACTAAACACACAGTAAAGTGCAAAACATATCATTTAATTATTCCATATATATAATTATTCCATTATATATTATGCACCTTATTTATATTATTATCACATTGTAATATATATAATATAATACATAAAAATGTTATGATATTACCAACACAAAAAAAAAAAAAGTTTTATTCTTTCTGTGCGGCCCGGTACCAAAGGATCCACGGCCCGGCACTGGTCCGTGGCCCGGTGGTTGGGGATCCCTAATTTTCAAGACATCAATATATAATTATTTAAATACCATCATCAATACCGGTAAATCGCGACAGCTCTATATATTGTATTTTGACAATATCTCATGTTAGTGTGCAGTAACTCATCCTAATGCTAACTAATGCTAACTATGAATGCTAACAAGGTTGCACCCTCTGGTCTCTATGAAGAATAGCTGCAGCAGGTTTAGTGATTTAGTAATGATGATGGTCAACCTTTATGTCTCCCTTCGCCTCCATATTTACTTTAGTTGCATCCATGTGCTTTTATGTGATATATTGCCATGTAACTACACAGTAGAAGCAGAGTGAGACTTGCATTTATTCCACATTGTACGTGTCTCTGTTGAGTCACCTAATGTCCTCATTAACATACATTAGAGTTCTTTTTATTTTGTCCATTTATGAAGAGCAGCCTTTTTGAAATCCCAGACACCAAACAGGGGGCGAGTAGGAGGGATAAGAGGCTGCGAATGTGAGAACAATCAGTATTTTCCTTTGAAGAGTGGAGGAGAAAACACAACACGAATAAGAGACTTATGTTACATCTGTACCCCTGTGTACGTTAGCTGGAGACGGGGAAAGCCCTCCAGCTACAGCCTCACTCGGGTGATTGACAGCTGTCGTGATGGGATTCCCTGCTCCTGTTCACCTTACCGTCCCGCAGGGTAACCGCCATACTGTAGTGCTTCTTGTGCATATGCATCCTGTGCACGCCACACGAACAAATCGACGTGTGCAAAGTGTTCCCGCCTGTTAAAACCTGATACACCTAAACGCCACAAAGAATAATGTTTTTCATCTCGCTGCATCCAAAACAGTCAGAGTGACATTTAAGAGGAAGGATGTGGTTATTACATGGATGCATCAGACGATCTTAATCCCATCTCTGAGGGACACAGAGACCTCATAAATAACTGACATCTGTTCCTCTGATCCTCCCACAGCACCGGGGAGCCACCAACAGCCAGATCGGCTGGAAAGAAAGGGAAGAAATCTGATTTCCATAGCGGCCGCTTAAAGGACTTGTTCTACAGATGAGGGTAATTCTGTTGAATCGTCCTGTATAACTGTGCATTGTGTGCGTGGGGTCATCAGCGTATGTTCGTAATCACCGGAGAGACGGACAGTGAGATGAGAGGATGGTGACAAATTAAAAGGGAAAGCTGGAAGACACATGACACCTGGCTGCATTTATTTATCCAGTTTGTCTTCCACGTCTCCATCTGAGGGGTTTCCTCTGCAGGAACAATAACGCCTCACTTAACATGTGCGTGTGTTAAAGTAGAAGTAGACTCGATCCCTGTATTTCACTTACCAGCCCTGGGCCAGCTGCATAAACTTAGTTTAAGGCCAGTCTTGGCGTTAGATTGTCAGGTCAGACGAGTATATTCAGCCTGTCTGTTGCATACATATTACTTCATTTATGGTAGGAAAGTCAGTCACATCTGCCCCTTTCTTTTAAGCATTGTTGCTATGGGAACAATCTGTAAAGACGTCAGTTACTTAGTATTTCAACTGTTTATCCAGCAGACATAGATTTTCCACTAAATTTCACTGTTTTTCTGTGCTGTTCTGTGTGTTATTTCACCCATAATGCATTGTGCAACAGGCCTTTTAACTCACTCACAGGGAAGCTTTATGCAACAGGTACATTTAAGTGTCTCCAGCAAGTCCGACTTGAAGTTATATTTAAGACAAAGACTATTTTTATGCAACTGAAAAAGGACGTTCCGATACTACAAAAATGCATTGTCAATTATGTTTTGAAACATATTTTCTCTCGGATAACGTTCGTTTTTTCACGTAAAACAAATACGTTTCTAATTACCGCAGAAGTTCATGCGACTGGTTGGATGGCCGGGGCTCATGTCCCGCGTGAAACCACAGGTCAATGCTAACTTACATTTACGTAAGTTAATTACATAACAAACATACTTATTGTTTTACTGAAGGGTTGAAGAATTGTCACTTAACGGATAAGTCTGGTGATATTCTATATTTTTATCGACAAATCCCATGAAAATACAACAAAAGAAAAATGAATCCATCCCGCAAACATGTTTGTGGCCTGTTTTCACAGACGTCCTGTATTCAGTGGGGTTGGATGGGCTGGAGAGGCTGAGAGCCACAGATTGGCTGCGGACATGGGACGAACACATTGCTGGTTTCGCTCTTGAAAAGAAAAATGAAAAATATTGCCAAACTTATCCTTTGATTTCTATCATGAATCTTTTCTGTTTCTGCCTCTGTGTTATTTCTTCCCGTTTACTTTCCCACTCGGCTCATCTTACAGCCATTTTGTTATACTTTAGATGCGGCCACTTGGAGATGGTGGACACAAATCCAAGGGAAGCCATCGTCTCTGGACTCTCTCTTATCAAAGCTCGGAGGGGAAGCGATTGAGCGGCGCCATCTGCCCGTTCATCACTGCCACTCTTGGCGACCCCGACTCTGATGAGCTCAGAGTAGGAAAGAGTGTTACTGGCATCCTGATAGGAGTAGGTAACTGTTTGTGAGTGTGTGCACATTCGAGCATGTCCACTTGAGAGGCTTCGTAGTGATGAGCTATGAGTCACTCTGTAGGTATAGAAGCAGGAAGGAGCCAACAGCACATAGAGACCCACCGTACAGACAGAGTTTAAGTGAGTCAGCAGCACAACTCCTACAGAGACTTCCTGTTTCTTCACTCCACAAATACACACTTTTTGCAGTTCTGCCAAATCTTACTACTTCCATTTTATTATAGACTAATACTGGTAACAACCACACACATAAGCCTTTAAAAGGGACAGCTCACCCCTATACAAAAAACTCATATTTTTCCTCTTACATGCAGTGTTATCTATCAGTCTAGATTGTTTTGGTGTGAGTGTGGAATATAATGGAACTAGATGGCTCTCGGCTTGTGGGACATAAAATACATTTGAAAAACTTTGCAGCATTGATATGACTCGGTTAGTTCCTGCATGAAGCTGCTCACAACAAGCTCTGTGGACTATCTTGAGACTGCAAAGAGACATCGCTGTTGAGTTTTTCAAATGTAGTTTTTGGCACTTTGAGCACCACAAGCCGAGCGCAATCTAGTCCCATTCTATTAGAGAAAGCAGACATCACTACGGCCGATCTCTCCAACGCTCGGCAACTCGCAGCAAAACAATCGAGATTGATGAATATCTCTACAGTTAAGAGGGAAAATGTGTGTTTTTTTAATTTTATTTTGGGGTTAACTGTCCCTTCCAACGACTAAAAACAAGCACAGTGAAAATATGCTCAGGACAAAACCCCACGCATGCAAAAAAACAATGACACGGCAGTATAACACACACACACACACACACACACACACACACACACACACACAAACACTCATTAGGTCGACACCTGTGATCACAAACATCAGACTGTAATTGCTGTGTCCTATTCTCCATCCTGCTGCTCACGAGGGTTCAGGCTTTAACCGACACTCACACTCAACACTTTGGCGATCCTCTGATTTTGGCCTTCAGCACCACCATCAGGTCAAACTTCCCGTCAAATATCTCAACATCTACTACATGAAGTAACACAAGTTCGGGTTCATATATTCATCGTGCCCAGGCGATGAATCCGTCAGACTTCAGTCGAACTTCGATTAACCGTTTAGTTTTATTGAAATATCTCAACACCTTTGGGATGTATTACCATTACATTCACAGCGGTCCCCGAGGATGAACTGTAATAACTTTGATCTCCTGACTTTTCATCTAGCGCCATCGAAAATGGAATTTTGTCCAACACTTAGTGAACTCATGACAGTCCCAGGACGTAAACATAGTGAACGTTACATCTGCTGAACATTATCATAAAAAGCATGTTAGCACAGCCTCACAGAGCGTTGCTGTGGACTCTTGTTCTATATAGAGATGATTGTCGCAGTAAATATATAAATCACCACAGTGTACGATTTACGATGACGATGTTATTGTGTCTCTTCTCAGTCGGTCGGATCAATTGCATGAACCAATAATGCAAGAATCTGTGAACTGGTGCGTTAGACAAAAAACAAAACAAAAATAATAATCCCTGGTTCACAGAAACACACAGACTGGCGCAAGATTTCAACATCGTTTTTTGTGCTTTTTAAAGAGAATCTGTCTTTGGTAGAGCAGCTAACAATTTATAGACATCTGGACAGATTTTCTATTTTTTTTGGAACCACTGGTTTATTCTTTAACAATGCATGCCTTCTGTGTCAAATGTGAATCTGACAAAGTAGCCAGAAACTACAGCTGTCAGATAAATGTGGTGGGGTCAAAAGTATAAAGCAGAATAAAATTGAAGTAGTAAAAAAAAAGTACCTCAAAATTGTACTTGTGTACAGTGAGGTAAATGTATCTTTCTCAGACTACTTCTACACGTAAGCGGACAATGTGATGATAAGAGGGCACAAGAAATGCAATGAAAGAAAAAGTTAAGTAGCGAAGAGGCTGGCAGATTACCGTCAGAGCAAAGTAGCACTCTGGGTAAAAATAAACACTCAAGCACTTTCAAGATGGAGAGCTTCAGTGAGGGGGATGCAGGTGCGAGATAAGTAGAATAAAGATGTTGAGGAGGTGATCGAGAGCCGACGCTTCACCATACAGAGATGGTTATACATGCTCCCGTGGGAGAACTGAGATTAAACGGATGAACAAGGACATTACATTCACGAGCAGGCACAGCTCTTAGATTCATCTGTACAATATGAAGTAATCCATAAACATGACAGGATTAGTTTCTGACATTAATTGTCTGTTCTGTAATTGTTTTTTGTGTTACTGCTGTTAAACACTCCCTCGAGGCAGCTGGAGAAGCGACGTGGGAACATCCATACTGGGTTTTGTATATGTCACAAGAGGGCAAAAATACACAGCACAGATTATTTTCTCCCCTCAGAAGACGGGTTTTAAAAGGAATTCTGACATTTTTATTTGTACTCTTCATCCTTCCGCTGATAATGGCTTCAAACGGGCCTGTCAGAAGCGACTATGATGGTTTTCAGCTGCAATTTGAGAGAAAATGACTGCAGGACATCAGTATTCAGATGTTTTTTTCTCGTGCCCTCTGGATGACTTTGCATCTATATATTGCATGTTTATTGTTGCACCCAGTTGTTGCCAAAAGAGCAAACATGTACTGGAGATTTTAGCGAGCAAATGTTTTAGACTGGCTGATTTTCATTACCAGTTGATCTTTAGCTTTGAGCCTCCTGTGAATGGATTTGAATAAATATTAGGATGGTTATATTTCAGGGGATTGTAAAATGATACGGTTTATTTTCATTTGCAATATTTTTAGGGACTGTGTGAAAAATATTGGGATGGAGAGTTTAGCTTTATGTTTTTATTTTTTATTTTTAAGTACGGCCCTCCCCAGCGTTACTCATACCTCCCCATGATTCACCAACAATTATTAAAGGGATAAGAAAGAAGAACATATATTTCTGTTGCACAAAAGTATGTTTATTTCTTCAGATTTCTTTCAGATTTTTTCCTTTTTTTATATCAATATACATTTATACGTTTATTTTACTCATTTTATCAAATGATCTTACTTTTATTGCTATCCTATGAGGCACTGGTGTAAGAACCACTTAAAATTTGACTCTTGCTTTTATTTGATATGTTGTTGTAATTTACTTTTCTATTTTTGCTTACTTACCAAATACTCGTATTGCTATTCTATTTTGCACTTATCACTATCACTTGTCATGCACCTTATACTGATTACTCTACTGTGTTTTTAATCTTATATTGTTGTCATTTTTTAAAAACAATCTCTGACATAAGAATTTCCTTCGGGGTTGGATAAAGTTATCTCATCTTTTCTTGTGAAGTACCAGTCTGGTATCTGTAGTTGTGTGTGTGTGTGTGTGTCTGGGGGGGGGTCAGTCACATGTGCTTTATTGCTTCCATTTAAAGTGTCACAAGTCAAACGGTCAGGAGCCATAGTCCTTCACTTCAGGTTTCTCAGAAAGCCATGAAACCATATTAGTATGACTCACTAACAGCTTCTCCCTCTGTACTCCCGTTGAAAGCGTGATTTCAGCAATGGCATTTGGAACTTCCTTCTCATCTCTGTACACTGCCCATTGAGCCTCCTCAGGGGATGACAACCTGCTGACACCAACACTCCCCCCTCTACCCGCCAAAAGAAAACCCTATGACCCGGAGAGACGTATTGGCATCGTTTTTGCTAAATGTCACCACAATGTGTTTTAGATTTGGGTTTGCTGTGGTCTGCTGGCATGGGACCCGGTGTCATTGATGGTGTGGTTTGGCAGCCCCTGCGTGGCCCCGCTCTCCTCCTTGCTCTTTCTTTATTGCTCAGGTCAGCAAGACACAGATGAATCATTCCATTTATAGGCAGCTGAGACAGGAGGTGAAGGGATATGGAGGAGGCTCCATATTCATGTTGCCGGGTTGTACTTTTCTCTCCTGATCACAAACACTATCTCCATCAGCTGCAGGTTAGAGGGGATTGGCTTTATGCAATTATTTCTTTTTGACTCCACAAATCTACTTCATGGCGTGCTGACAGTTCAACAGAAGCCCTTTGTTCGGCCAAACTGTTCAGACAAGATGGGGTGTGCAGACCATCATTCAGCACCACAAAGCATCCTGCAGCAACAGACTCTGCACAGCAGGCTGGGATGTAGTAGAGAACTATCATTTAATAATTGCACAATGATTTTCTCTCTTTTTGCTTCCCAATGTGCGTCCTCTCGAGTCTGAGCCAGCAGGAATGGTACGACATTTTTCCGGTGGCATTGCTTATTAGTTTTCTTGCTGAGATTTAGATGACGAGATTGATAGCATTATCATATCTGTAAGAGATGGTTGAAATACTGTTTTTGTCAATGGAGTCTGGTGGCTTAGAAGAGAGCATAGATAACGGATTCAGTTCCCCCGTCAGAAAGGGCTGTCTGACAGCAAGGTAAAGTGGTGAAAATAATCTAAATATACCATACACTTTAGCTGATATTGATTTTTTTTTTAGTTGGCTAAAATACATTTTGCTGCTGCCCCCGTCCACAGCAGTACATTAAATACCTTCTGTGCTGGTACTCCTGTCAATTTAGCCAAACTAAAAGCATGCCGACCATCTACTGTAGGTAAAACACTGACTATGGCTAAGTACCTCATACGACCCCACTTCAAACAATCCAAACTATCCCTTTAAGTGTGTGTGTTATCTCTGGACTCTCGTCCCCTAAACTGCCACTTCCTGACTAATGGAGGCTGAAAAACAGAAGTATACTCCGCTTCGATCGGGGTGAAATGACCTTAACGTGCATGTGTAAAGGTCATCGGTCAGCATGGTGATAGAGACTGAGCCAAAATCCCAGCAGAAGGCAGGCTCCGGCTCTTACACCACACTCCCATGACACGTGCATTTTAAAGATGACAGCTGGTCATTACTGTGATGATCAAGCTGATGAAGACTTGCACAGACATGAAAGCAATGATCATTAGCAGATAAAACTCTCCCATTTCATACACTCCTCTCTCGTCAATCGCAAATCTGTTGATCCTAAAACTCCCTCATGCTGCATTTGCTGATATTTTAAAGCCTAAGCCTAAAGATGACGTCGCTATACAACGAATCCGCATTGTCAATTATGTTTGGAAGGATTATTTTCTTCTGGATTATCTTATGTCTTAGACGTCTGAAGCCAAAAGTCTTTGCTGATTTATTTTTGATTTACGTCTGTTACTTAATTAGAATAACAAATGTACTCATTTTCGCCAAACCAAAATCTTTTACTAAACCTAACTAAGTAGCTTTGTTGCGTTTTTGGGGTTTTTTTATATTATTTTTTATTTACAACGTTTTTATTTTTTTAAACTGCAAAAATGAAATATGTTTCCCTTTAAAACATTATTGAGAGTGCAGTTTGTAGGAGACGGGGTTGTTTACGACAACAGTTGAAGCTTTTCCCATGCAAACTAAATGCTGTTGTGATCAATATGTTATCTTTACAATGGATCACATAACTTCACTCTCAGCTTCACAGACTTTGGTTGACTTTCTCTGCAGGCACCTGTTTTGAGTGAAAAAGCTCTAAAATCACTGAAAGCTACCAAAAGGAAGACACACACAGTTAGAGACGAGCTGGTGAACAAACCTGGAGCATTTAGCAGGTAAAGTGCCGTATATTTCCCAAAACTAAAGCTAGAAGGAAAGAGAACTTATGGATCTCCAAATGAATGATAGCGTTGTTCTGGGTCTACTGAATGTCAAGCTTCTTTTTAAAGCGAGTCCCAAAACACAAAAGAAAATACAAATCCATTCATTTGAGATCAACTGTAAACGTCGTCGATTCCATCTTCAACTGGTTTGTGAGACAATAACGCAAACAGACTCAAAGCTACAGACTTAAAAGCAGCTATAATATTATGCAGTCCTCTTTTTTTCCCCACCACAGTCCACAGCAACACTGGATTTTCCAACGGCCAGTATATGTTGAGCATCACTTTCATTAAGTTCCGCTGAAGGTTGAAGCTCACAAGGCCTTTCAATGTCCTCCGTGTTCAGTAAATACGGAAAAGAGCAACCTCACATGACTCCACCTGATCAAGTCAGCAGGTCGTTGGAACCTGACACACACACGGTATTCCTTTGGAAAATAATGTATTGCGTACATGTTAGTGTACATGTTAGACTACTTGGGAAAGTCTCAATTACAGTAAATGCCGCCGCACGACGAGATTGACAAGTGGCGTACGGGAGCTATTTAAAGTCACCATAGCTGTGGTAAGCTGTTGAATCACAGTGAGTCAGAAGGTTTGAGCAACACAACTGAAGTCTTTCCAATCACACAAACATGGCCGGGTCTTTGAATGCAGCTGAGTGACTCACGTTGAGAGAATTCCTCATCTAAACAGTGGGCTGACATACTAGACAGTGTTCGTGTGTGTGTGTGTGTGTGTGTGCGTGTGTGTGTGTGTGTGTGTATACATATGTGGGAGTCATCAGCTCACTTTCTCTTCCTTTGGATGGAAAAGGTGAAATGTACAAACAACAACCTACAACAACCACATGAGTATTTACTGATGGAAGTAGAAACTACACGAAGATGATCTACCGTTGTACATCTTTTCTTTTGCACCCTGTCGAATTGCCACATTATGTTCAGATTAAGTGAATCCGACATAGCCCAATATTCCTCCTCGAGATGAAAAGTGCAGGCCCGCCGCCAAAACCGTTTCCATAGGTGAATCCAAGCACGTGATTCGGATCGGCTCCACAATATAATGGGTTCTTCTTCAGCCCATGCTGCACCGCACTACCAAGTTTCATGTGAATCGGGCCTGTAGTTCTTGTCACTCTGCTGACAAACATAACAAACTAAACCCGGTTTAATTCAACACACACACAGCCTCAGTCCAGTAGCTTATGGTGGCTAATGTTAGCTGTTGTTAGCTCATTTAAATTATATGTGTGTATAATAAATTACCGAATCGGTTCACTCACTTTGTTGCACTCTTTTGACCTTGCACTTGTGTTTTTAAAGTTGAAATCCTTAAGCAATGACGCTGACATATTATCGTCCTTTAACTTGACGTGGAGAACTTGAGAGCGAAACAGTTGCTTTTTTATTTACAGTTTTATTTATTTATTTGCAGTTACAGAGCAACATTATCATTTGTTTCGAGTTGTGTTTGTGGACACCTGATGAATTGAGGTCTAATTTTCACTCTCTTTTGTTTTCGGTCTCTACCAACTCCGGGGGGGAAATATCTGTCTAATCCGGTTTTTTTTAAAGCGCTTTGACCTTCCCCGTCTCTCTCTCTCCATGTCCCTCTCATCATCCCACTCTAATGAAGCACAGGATGCCACTTCAACCCACACCTTTATATGTTTAGAGCTAATCAACTAATCCATAGCACCCACCGCTGAGTGCACTTGCAGCAGAGCGTTGTTTTAGCAGAGTAAACATTGCTTCAAGGTCTCCTCTCCCTGCTGCCGGGTGGAGCTCACTTTAAGTTGGGAAATCTTTGTTGGAATTGAAATTGTACTTTCTCTCTTTTCCGTGTTGCAAGACCACGATATTGATTCCATATTTCACACATAATATATGTATACATATATAAATAACAACACTGCATTGTACTGTAGGCGTCTACACCGACATGCATGTGTTCAAACTCGCTCTTGCTCTCACGCACACTAATTTAATTTAATTTAATTCTAAACACATTCACTCTCACTTATGTGCCATTCACCACCAACCTCTCTC
>CALSCE010010647.1:10078444-10094041 GCA_943593645.1 Bovichtus variegatus
TCTCTCTCTCTCTCTCCCTCTCTCTCTCCCACTCTCCCTCTCCCTCTTTCTCTCTCTCTATCTCTCCCTCTCTGTGTCTCTGTCTCTCTCTCTGTCTCTCTCTCTCCCACTCTCCCTCATTCTCTCTCTCCCTCCCTCTCTGTGTCTCTCTCTCTCCCACTCTCCCTCTTTCTCTCTCTCTCTCTCTCTCTCTCTGTCTCTCTCTCTCTCCCACTCTCCCTCATTCTCTCTCTCCCACTCTCCCTCATTCTCTCTCTTTCTCCCTCTCTGTGTGTCTCTCTCCCCCATCAGTCTCTATACCGAGCAGCCTCTCAGTGCCGGGCTGAAGCAGAAGGAGCGCTGTGGGCTCCACAGTTCAGGATCGCTGGAGCAGGACGCTGCTCAGCACACAGTCCTCAGGTTGACAGCAGCAGCAGCACCAGCACCACCAGCACCACCTCTACAGCCCGCATGGAGATACCACCTCCCCGGACACCATGCACCTCTAAAAGCTCCAACAAAACCGTCTTTTGTCTCGCTTGAGGGGGGAAAGTCTGCAAGATCACTTTCCTTAAACCGAGCGTCAAAGGAATTTTTTTTTCTCCTCTCCTTTTTCGGCAAACCCGTTTCTGCTTTTTTCCTTCCGCCTCTCGCAGTCTTGCATTTTGTGACTTTTTTTCCCCCTTTGGAAAAAGGCGCTGCTGTTTCCACGAGTCTACCTGCTCGCCCAGCACCCATGAATTCAGATAAAAATGTGTACCTCGGCAGGGACAAAGGCATCATGCGGAAGAGAGCATTGCTCCTTCGGAAAGGTTGCAGCTTCGAGATTACCAGGTAGGTCCTCTTTCTTTCTTTCTTTCTTTTTATTGAGAGGGACGATTTCTGTCTGGGACTACATAGAAGTGGCACTGTACATAAAGCCACACAATGAGTGTCTTTCACCTTGTGGATTGGGGATTTAGCCAGGATGTGTGTGCGTGTGTGTGCGCGCATGGTTTATGAGCCCCAAAAACCAAGAATGTATCTGAAGAGAGTGGAGTCAGATTTTAAAATCACATCCTTATTTCTTTTGTTCTTCTCATCATTTTTCATCTCCACACCATGCGCTCACGTTTCCTGTCGGACTGTGTTGGGAAGCGTTACGCACGGATACATTTTTGTCTGCACCTGACTCTGCAATGTTGACAAAGCTGCTTAGTGGCAGGACGTCGTCAATCGTCATTTTATGGCTAAAATGTGGTTTTGATTTTGGCACACCAGCAGTTCTTCAAGGCTGTCCAATCATGCGCCATAGAGGGCTGAGAACATGCAGGTTTTTAATTCCACCTGCAGGAGATGATTTTTGGGGATCAAATCACCTGTGAGTGCACACACACACACATCCTGAGGCGACAAACACATGGAGGCAGGGGGTTTCTGTGATAGATGGACCACATAATGTGCAGCTGATGTGACTTCTCAGCGTGGTATGACTGGTTTTTGGCAAACCTCCTGGAGGTGTCTGAGATTTATTCTCTGTGCAGCTCCAACAGGATGACACTGGTTGTGTGTCCGAGCTGTTTGGATATGCTGCCCTGCTCCCTGTGAGGTCCCCTTCTCTAATTTGTCAGTGTGTGTACTGTGGTTTGGACCAGTAGATGGCTGTTATTATTTAAAGGCTCTCACTTCCTTCCTCACTGTCCATAAGACTCAGCTAAGCATCGTGTGTCAGCGGCGTGTGATGGCAAGTGTGTTTAGAGCTTAGAGGTGTTTCCATCAAGCCTGCAATAAACTATTATTTTCGTTATGGAACAAAAAACAATAAAAAAAAAAACTGCAAATTATTTCCCCAGTTGATCATTTGGTCTATACAGTTTTGAATGTCATATGCATTTGTGTGTTTTAGCTAATACTGGGTCAGAATAACACATTTGGTACAGAGTAAAGGACACCCAGTGTCACTGTATTGACCAAAACTGGGTCAATGTCCACCCAGTGATTTTGAGTGTTAGGGAACAATGTCTAATTCAATATATTGGAGCACAAGGGGACACGCATCAAATGTTTTGTTTTAAAATAGGAAGGAGATCCGAAATGTATTTAGCCACCACTATAAAGGCTTTTAAAGATGACTTGTTCTTACATTTTAGAGTGCTTGACTCGCCTTCCTGTTTATCCCCCACACACACACATTTTCCAAGAGCACCTGGCCCATCCTTCATCTACGGTTTAGCATACAGAGCAGCCGGTTATCTTTCTTTACTCGTGTCTTGTTTTGTCGGACTTACAGTCCAAACCTCAAATATAATAAAATAACAATAATTTAACATCCCATTTGATAGCGTGCCAACTTCAGGAGCTATCTCTGCAACACTGTCAGTTCATTGTTTTAAGTTTAAATTCTGGCAGATCTTTACACATTTAACCTTTTAAGAAAAAAGACTTGTCAAAATAGCTTTTTTTCAATGGATTAATCATCTAAGCATTGCAGCTCTACTTTTCATTATCTTGATTACATTGTCTGTATTGTTCGGAACACATCCTTTTCCCTTCTTCCACCTCCACTCTCATTTCCTGCTATTTCAGACAATCTGCGGAGGTGTACATGAAGTACAAATTTACTCATGAATCTCGCTTCGTTGCCCTCTTAGCTGATAACTTTGTCTCAGTGTGTGTGTGATCGTCAGACTCGCTGTGTCGGAGAGATGTCTCTCCATCCAGGCTGCCAGGTCCCACTTTCCAAATTCAAGGCATTTACTGTATTCAGGGTGTACGCGGGGGCGAGATTTGGCCAGCTTTGTGCCAAGCACTCACTTTGAAATTACACATCTCTTCTAATTAGCTTGATTTATCCTGTGCGGTGAAGGAGCTTGTTCCTCGTCCGTATGCTGGGGACCCAGAGTCACAGTGTAAGGCTTCCTGGCAGACTGTCTCTCAGACACGAGCAGTTTAACAGACAATCAATCAGAGCCGAGCCTGGAGTGCTACTGCATGGGGAAACGGATTCTCCGTGATACTGAAGGGGTATGAAAGACACTTGGGGAAAGGTCTGCGGAGAAGTCTAAGTATAATTCATTGCACTGCAGAGATGCACGAGCAAACAGAGCCAACATATGTAGACAGTACACACAGTATTTAAGACACATGCTTTCTCATGCATAACATCCTCACACACACACACACACACACACACTGGCTGAAGTGTTTCCATATGTTTGGAAGTATGTCATGAGGTAGTGTTATCTAGACATCGATCTGCCCTCTTTTCCTGCTCCAGGCTGCAGACGGTGGTGGAAGATATTTTGTCCTTTGCCGAAGTAAAAGTACCGATTCAACAATGTGAAAATACTCCATTACAAGTGAAAGTACAGATTGTACAAAATGGAATTGAAGTATCAAAAGTAAAAGACTTGACCTCTTTGGGTCTCAATCATGTAATGAAACTGTTTTAGGGGGGAAAACAGCTAACGGGTCATAGACATCTGAAATGTAAAGCCCGAACAGACGCATATACGGACGCGCTTGGAGGACGCCCTTCACACGTGCAGTAGATCACTACGACTGGTAGCATGGAGGCCGTGTGGTCACACAGAAATGGCAGCCGTATCTTATGTGTGTGTCATTATATCTGTCAAATGAATGTAGTGGAGTAAAAGAACGTACACGCTTCTTCTCTCCAAATTATACTTAAATACAGTCCTCGGGTAAATGTACTTAGTTACTTTCTACCACTGACAGTATGTAATGATTTACAGGTTTGTGTAAAACCTTGGCGAGCAGTTAATGTTTCATTCTCATGATCTGTGCTAATCTCCACACGTTGATCTGCTTTGGGAGAAACGCATCACATCGCATTATTATTTATGACTGTTTTTTGGACACTGCTTCCTAGTGACTAAGCCTTATCTAACAAAGTCAGCGGACTGCCAGTTGGCAGATCTTCTCACTGACAGCAGGTAGCTGCAGAGTTGTAGGTGAAAGCAGAAAAGGTGGTTTTAACTGTAGTATCTGCAGTTCATACTGTACATATACAGTTGTGTGTCCACAAAGTCTGTTTACAGGTCTTCAGCCGGAGATTGACCTGCTTTTAACTATGCATTTGTGTGTGCACGATGGCTGCCTCGCGTGGGCCTGTCCTGCCTCCGTTTGTAGCGCTGGTTGTGCACGTACTCAGATATGAACGCGACTTGTTGCTTGATGCGAATGCATGTACATCTGCGGCCTTAGGGAGTACTGCTGCATAAGTGACTTATGCAGCAAAGGGAGCTGCGCAAAATCTGATAGGTTGCCTCCATTGCTGAACTTTCGTTGGCAAGTTGCATCGTGGGTAATAGAGGTGGCAGGTTTTGACAAGCAAGAAGAATGCATAGAATAAAAAAGACAACGACTGTGTTCGGAGTCGCGTAGTAACGTTCTATCCCCACTAATTATAATGTCATGTATGTAGTGCCTTCCAGCTGCGAAGTATATGGATGTTGTCTGCACGAGAAAAATCCCCGGATGTATTCTGGATTAGCAAGAATTGTAAAGTATGCGACATGATCTTACTGGACTCAACTGCCCCGCAATGTGTTGCGTCTCTTCAGAATGGGCAACAGGAGAGATTTTGAGCCAGACTAAAAGCCAATATGTCACTTAAGTTTTAATTTGTTTTCAGGTGAGGAAGTAAACATTTAGATTTCCCAATATATGGTCAGTTTATACACACTATACTACTGATTGAGTATGCCGTATGTTGGTACGCGATTATGAACACAGTCAGATTCTGCTGCATCAATTTTGGACCTTGTTTTTCTTTTCAAACTGTCCACTATTAATCTAAAAATGTTATAGGAGTGCTACATCAGTGGAGTACTTTTAAATAAATTTAAGTTTATCGTGCCGGTGCATAAAAACAAGCTCACACAAGAACACAACAAGTTCTTTCCCCTGGACTCTTGACAGGAGAGTCTGGATGTCCTCCAGAAACAACAAATCCTAACCTATTCAATGTCTTTTCCCATTAACTTTCATAACAATTGTAGCATATCAACTCCGCCTGTCTCTGAACTCTCAGTTCTGGTCTGTCTCAAACCTCTTCCAGTCAACCCCGACTAACTGTCTGTGGATGAGATCCGGCTACACGGTGACACTTGAAGGAGCCGAGAACTCACTGGCTCGGCTCTGACCAGCAGAACAAACATAACTGTAGGAGACGGTGCCAGAGACGAGAAGGAAGGTCTGTGAGGTCTGTACTGCGAAGCAACAACATACGAACACTGACCAGTGGAGAAAGATTGTATCAGATAGAGCCAGTACCAAACATTAGAAAAAGTCAGCACGTGTTTTTTTTTTTTGTTTTTTTTAACGCCAACATCAGCAAATTGTGATGCGGTGGAAACTAACCTCATTGCATGGAGTCTTTTGGGCGCTCTCGTCAATCCATAACAGAACATTTGTAGCTCATTTTAGGAGAGGCATGCGCTGGCAGCCAGCAGAGAAGCCCATTTATCATCGGGCTGACGCGGTTCAATGTGTGATTAGAACATGTTACTATGGTTTAATTTTGCAACGCAGACCTAACAAATCCATTGAGATAAGCAGCTTGTTCACGACGTATGCAGGAGAGATTAGGTTTGACGGCCTGGATTTAGTTCGCTTTGAAATGCGTGCTGTTCATTAATCAATCCAACCCCTCCTTGCTTTTACGGTCCATGCATGCCTCAATGAACAAAAAGCTTCTCATAAAGCAGCGATAACTTCGCCCTGCAGCCGCATTAACGGAGCAAAAATAGACCCTGCAGCTGCCGAAACTCAGAGAGACTCTCGCTCACTTCCTCCTCTCTCCCTGAACTCCTCACTACAGAGGTCATTTGAGTGTGTTTGCTTTGAAAAGCTATCGGTGTCTTCATTAACCTCTCCCACTGCCAAATCCACAATGTTTTGGGACTGCAGTTGCCAGGGGTTGTGCCTACTTGTCAGATTGGCACAAGACTGGAGCCAGATGTGGCTGAAGTGCTGCATTAAGGTGCTTTATTAAGGCGAGGCAGTCTGGAGCATGTGTGCCTTTTTTTAAAGAGAGAGGGGGGAAAAAGAAGGAAATATGTATGAGAGTTTGTCCTCTTGTGGTTTTTACAGCTTTTACAGTAGGCTTCAAAGTAGCACGTGAACGAAGAACATATGTTTTGAATGTCAGACATGTTTTCTATGTTTTTAAAAACCTAAGAACGCACTAACATGGACGGGATCATATTGATGTGCTCTCTAACAGACAGAACGTGGTAGCAGCACAGCGCTGCTGGGGTCTCCCTCTGCGTTACAGGCTGTCATAAAGCCCCCAGCGGGGAATTGAATTGATGGATTTACTTCCATTTTTGCTGACTTAAGGGCACTCCTCTGCTTTGCATACGGTGAACTCATTTAGCTCTCACACACACGTAAGACGCATATCTCGCACACACAGATTTCACTTCTAGTTGGATGTGAGTTTGCATTAGACAAGAGGCAAGCAGTGTAGACAGTTTTAATTTGACATTTCAAAGATTATTAGCATTTTACTTATTGCCAGTTCACCTCACTATATAGTTGCGTTTTATCGCCACTGTGTCCTCCATTTTCTACTTGTTTAGGGGAACATCGTGGTTTAGGTTGAAAGGACTTCTTGGGGTTCGGGGACCTTCGTCATCATAGTTAAAAATAAACCACCGTTGCCTTGGGCATTGCTAATACGACTAATGCTAGAACTAGCTTATTGCTCCTCAATCCTAGATTTTTTTCCGCATTTTCAAACTCGTCACCAACCGACCCAAGTGACATCACTTGAGGCAATTTATCATACTTCACACAGCTTCCTCTGGAGCCACCAGAGGCTTCATTCAACCTTTTTTCTCGCATGCAGCAGTACTCCCCAAAACCTGTAAAAGCACAACAGATTTATTTGGCCATCATAAAATACACGGGCTTTTTTCCAGTGCAATCTTCTTAATCACTCAAACAAAACCAGAATGGCTCCCGGAGAGCGCAGACCTCCGCTATGCCGACGGTGGATTCCCATGCTCCTCGGATGGTCTCATTTCCCCGAGTTGGGACCGAGTTGTTCTTCAGACTTTGGTTTGTTCGTGAGCTTTAAGTTGTGACGTAGAAACAACATGTACGCTGTGAAGATGTGTTGTATTTTGTTGCTCATGGCGTTAAAACAACACATAATGGTAGTTGTTTTTGAGTTGTTGTTTCCCGATGTTTTCACAAGAATTTTCCCAGCCGGGAACTCATTTTTCCGATTTATTTTGGCAACACATGAATACAGCACAAATGCCCTAACTCGCAATGTTAAAGGAAGTGAAACCTAATATAGAAACCGAGTATCCGCCCCGTGATTCGGATCCGCACCAATATTGATGGGTTCTTCCTTGGCCCATGCTACACCTTTCCAACGAGTTTCCTGAAAATTGGGGGGGGAGTTTTTCCGTAATCCTTGGTGGAGAAACATAAACCTCCTTGGTGGAGGTGACAACATATAAAAAGGACAACGCTGAGTTAATTTGTGGAAGGTCCCTATTCTGATTCTTATTTGCGATCCATTTCTTCATAGCATGCTTAAAATGTCCTCTCTGCTTCAATGAGTTTCGTCATTCGAAGTTTCAGTTGCAGCCATTACAGCTTTCATATGTAATCGTTTCAGCTCTTAAAAAAAAAAAAGATTGCTCCCAGGAATTATGATTTCATGTACACTGTTGGTGCAATATTGTTGCACTTGTCTGATTTCCATAGAAGGCTGTAGCTGGGAAATTGAAATAGTGTGCGAGGCTGGTTCTGCTCTGCTCAGCCGTACAGTCGGTCCCTCAGTGAGGTCTGATAAACACTGGACTGTAATCACTCCCATATGTGGCTGCATAGCTCAACACAACCCGGCACCGTTCAGCCATGCGCACAATGCAGCGCACCAGGTTCATTTGGACAGAAAAATAGATTCAAATTACTGGAAGGAAAAAAGAAAAAGAAAAATCCTTCGCTTGATTACAACCCTATGTAAACGTCTTCTCTTCGACTCAAACATCTGCTTCCATTTAGGGCTTTAAGGCGCATACCTACACATTAAAATACACTGTGCACTGCTCCGGGAAACTCGGAGGCTGGAAAAACATTTCCCATTATAGTTGGCTGCAATAAGCCTTGTGTAGAGTGAGTTGTACTCAAAGCAAGGTATCGGTTGAGATGCGGACACTTGCATCCAAGAGTCATATTCGGTTTCCTTTTGTCTCAAAGTTGTATAAACTTTTTCTTTTTTTCTTTTTTCTTTTTAACCACGGTTACGGTCAATGTCGAGGATGACGCAAAATAAAAAAGTGAGTGTGTGTTGAAGTATGAAAGATCAAAGGAAGTCTGCACAGCATGAGCACAGTGTGTGTGTGTACACTGTTGGCTGCCCGCTGCCCCCGTCATAACCCTGAAAGAGCGATCCAGGAGAGACGGAGGAGGAAATGGAGCCTGTGAAGGGTTACTGTTGTACATTTTTACCCTGTGGTTTTATCAAGGGAGGCCAGCCCAAAACCTCCTCTTGGGTTAGAGAGTGAGCAACAGAAAGAAAGGGTGAAAGAGATGGAAGTGCAGATTGAAAGAACACGTAGAAACCATCTAGGAAGGGTCTGTTTTTCAGCACAGGTTGTAGAGATGTGGCTCAAATGAAGTTGTTGAAGTGTGGACATTCTTTAAGTAACGGCTCACAGGGAGTTTGCCCAACTGTAGGCCTCTTACAGTTGTAATAGTATATGGAGTATATATTGCATGTTTCTATTTTTTTTTCTGTGCCATTCTGAAATGAGAACATCTGCATTGAATTTCCTGTTTTCCATCTTGGCTTTTAGTTTATTATTTTTTTGTAAAATTCCAAAAACAATGTGAAACACAAGTGCACATTTGCGTGAAATGTGTGCACATGCACAAATAAATGCATCTTCCAGTAGGGAGTGAAATTATACCACTTACCATTATACCAACGTTTTTATCTCACGTTTCTGGTTAAACAAATGAGAAACTAAAGTGGATATAATGTTGTTTTTCGGGATGGGAACACCCCTTTCAGGAAGTGGAACCACATACGCAAATACATTTGACTGTTTTACACTTTTTTTTAACTAGATAACTTATTGAGAAACAAGCAAACATGCTACTGTAACATGCGGATGTTTAGCATGCTAACATTTTCTAATTGCCACTAAACACAAAGTGCAGCTGAGGTTGGTGGGAATGTCATTAGTTTTGTATTTTTAGTATTGCCCTGATGATGGTGCCTGATGAAAAATGAAAGTATCAACAAAGTTATTACTATTACTGCCAGCCTGCCAGCATGGGGAAAGAAATACAAGCATGTGCATGAATCTCCAAAAAAAAAAGCAGAATTGGTGGTTTAAAGACTAGTTACAGGCTATTTTTCATTTTTTACATATATTTCTAAACTGTGATTTTCTGTGTGTTCCTTCGAGGCGACATTGTGTTGTTGGGATACTTGTCAACATCATTCAGGTCTCAATGATGGAGATTTATTATGATATTAAATGATGACCCTGTTTTCAAGTTACAGGTAGTAATGGACACGGGGTTTGATCCAGTAGTTCATAGTGAGGACAGTGACGGCGAGGAATCACAGATCTTACAATCAGGTTTTAGAGGCAGTTATGTAGGTTTCACCAATCTCCCACACCTACATAATCCCTTAAGAATTAGATATATTTTAAGACGAGAATGATTCATATTTGCCATTTATGATGATATGTTAAGTGTAGGATGGAAGTTGGGAACAGGAGAGAATAACATGGAGCTGTACACATTTCACAGGAAATGTGATCTCCGTTTCAGGAAAAATAAAGAAAATGGGGAAAAAGGTTCCAAAAATATATTTAAAAATTACAAAAAAAACATATTCTCCATATGTGTATTTCTAATGCACATGTCATTTGTTCTTCTGGATAAGTCATCATCACAAATATTTTTTTTCTTGGTGTTTTTATACTGTTATTGAAAAACAAAATGCAGGTGAGGGTAATAATTTATTTTACATTTAATTGATAGATCATCAGAAAACTAGATTTTCCTAAAAAAAAACAAAAAATGATGATAGTAGAGGATTGATATTACTGTATACATGATATAAATAGCATATATTGTTTGTATCATTCATTTAATTGTGATAAAAGTTATAACCACAAGAGGGCAGACTCTCCCTGTAAAAGCAGTGACGTGACCACAAGGTGGAGTGGTAATGATAAACAAAGAGCATTCACACTTGGGATCTTTGTGCACTTAGTTTGACCTTTTTAATTCTGCACAACTCCGAGAAAATCAAGCCGAGGAGTTGCAGAAACACTCAGTGTGAGCTGCTTGTAAGCAGGTGGATGTCTGGTGCAGCACATCGGTCACTCGTACTTTTCCACTAGGAGGAGTAAGTGCCTTTTAAGAAGCGGTGACATTTATGTGCAGAGCAGGTTCAGAAAACAAACCCGCTCTATGTCTTTGTGTTCTCTAACAAAAAAATTGTCGTTATTGTCGTTATTGCCCTCGAGTACTAATGCGTCCCTTATTTTATTCAGGACTAAAGTACATTATCGGTGTCCAAAAAGACGTGTGCAAAAAGAACACGCACGTATACACACGGCATGTAGCCAAAGGGCGAAGGGCAGAGTGGTGTACAGAGCCGGTCTGATCGTTACAGACAAAAGGTTAATTCTCCTGATCACATTTAATGAGAGTGCCATCATCAATCGCTGCAGCCTGACACGGTGACATTTCGAAGAGGCCACATGGTGACCTGCTGGCATTTGGGACGCACGAGAAACAAAGAGGCCGAGGACTGAATCCAAATGATCTGCACGTGTGTGTGTGTGTGTGTGTATGTGCATGTGTTTATGTGTGTAAATGACTGCCATTAGAGAATATCTGCTCACTGAAAAGTACATCCAGAGGCTTCAACTCTTTAAAAACCTTAAATTTGGGTAGCTGTAACCAGGGAATATTTGGGCATTTTTGCTTTAAAAAAAAAAAAATAACAAAAAGGATTTATAGTTGTCAATAAATGTTCTGTCGCTCGTAGAATCAAATAATTGTTGCTTCTCCGTTGCAATTAAAAGTCCTGCATTCGGACGAAAACAGAATTATTAACAGCAAAATGTACTTAAATTAAATAAACCTGCTACTACTTCAAAGTTTAGCTAGTTTGAACTACTCTAAATACAGTCAGGTAGTTCAGTCCAGTGTCTCTCTACCTCGCAGTCGAGCCCAAGGACGGATTATGACACGACGGGCCCCTGGGCACAGACGTGTGTGTAGAAACTAGAGCCGCAGACTCAAAGAGACGGAGTTTTCACTTCTCTTTTTGGTAATTTTACATCTCTTTCTAGATGTTTTGCGTCTCTTTTGTGGTCGTATTCTGTCTCTTTTTGGTTGTTTGGCGTCTCTTTGCGTTCATTTTGCGTCTCTTTGTGACTTCCCAACAAGAAATGTTGGCAGTACCTTCAAACGGAGGTTCTGGCCCAGTCGGCCCGTTCAGTAATCCACAGTCGGGCCCCTCCGAAGGGTCATGAGGTGAATCCGAGGGGTTGCGAGATTGGGTTGGAATGAAGAAGAAGAAAAAGAAAGCTACTCGTGCTTTACAAACGTGCAGTCCTTCATTCACTTTTCTCTCGTTTTCTCTCTTTTCGTTTGAAAATTCGGATGATTTTGCACTTTGGAACAGTTTAAACGGGGAAATCACTCTTTGGTGGGACTGTTAACCACCTGCATTTGAAGAGGTCACCACCGTTTTAATCTTTAACATCGCATTCTATGTTATAATCTTATTATAAATCTTAATCTGAAAAGTAACTAACGGTCATTTAATAGCAGCGGAGTAAAATGTATGATATGTAGATATAGAGTAAAGTAGCACAAAATATAACAAATACTCAAGTAAAGTACCCTTTGTAGTGTACTTAGTGTACAGTGTACTTAAGTACATTCCTTGTGTTAATGTACTTTCCTCTGCTGCAAAAAACCTCCAGTCTAAACTGAATGTTGCTGCTCCTACTCTTCCAGTGTGTGTGGTGCAGGTTGAATCCTGCCATAATCAAATGAAGCTGTTTATTAGTAGCTTCCTCCTCCAGGTTACATATTATCCAGTGAGTAAAGCTTCATCAATGAAAGGTACCATCACCGCAGGTCTTTTGATTTGCATGTTTTATCTGGATGTGTTGCAGATAATAACCCTGTTGTGTTGATGCTTGTAGCGCCGCGTCACACACTTTGCATTCCATTTTTTTTTACTCATTTTCATACATCTATTCAAAGACTTGACTCCCATTGGATCCAGCGTGACTCAGTGTCAGTAGCTGCACATCTCTTCACATCGTACGCTCTCACACATGCACCGTAACGGAGGCTTTGTTTACCCGATGCGTGGGAAAGGTGCCGTGGTCAGGCGTGGCTTACTTGGTGAGACTTAAAGGCTGGAGTGGCAGCTGTCCAGAGAGAAGGCGGCGTAGCTCCGAGGGATTAGCACACTATTGAGTCAAGAGCTCCTGCTCCGCATTATACAGCTTCCCGGGCTTCAACCGCTAAGGCCAACGTGCTTGTGCATACGCACTCGCATTTTGTGAACCTGCATGCGCACCACATCCCGTACTGGCATGGACGCATGGATTGAACCCACGCACTATAATGCTTACACCTACATTTAGAGCCTGATCTTTGACGTTGCATTTGTCTTGGGAATGCAAAGCCTGGGATAGTCCACCACAGCTGTGTCCCACACACACACACACACACACACACACGCGTATGAGGCTCACTGATTATTCAGCTCAGAGTGTGTGTGTGTGACCCCCCCCTTTAGGTTAGTTTTAAAAGCGCTAGGTATCTTAAAGGAATACTTCACCCCCAAAATGATCATTTGTATATCAATTTCTCTGCCCGTGTTACCTTGAATTTTCGTGCATGCCTCCATGATGAACAAAGAATCCAAAAACGAAGAAAATTCTTGATGTGTTAAAGTACAACTATATCAAAACATCCATTTATAAACTCACACAACTCGTGTAGTACAGTCATTTATCCAGTCGTGTGCTCACTACTTCCCAAACAAATGCATTTTCACGAAAATCTGACTATTCGAAACACTGCTTTCGAACTTCACTAGCTAACACGGGGTGATCATCATTTTGGGGTATTATTCCTTTAATGACGTAATGCAAACTATGGTGACAAGAGTTAATCCGTGTGCGAATTGCATGTTCATTCAAATAAAAGATGCAGAGTAACAGTTTGATCATTTTGCCATTTGCTGCTGAAACAGTTAGTGGAATAACAGAAAATCGATCCACAAAAATTATTGATTAAATTCTTCCAGCATTTTCTTTTCTTTTTTTTTTTATCATAATGAATCAAAACACCTTTTCAGTTTCCTCCTAGATTCTGGCAGACGAGGTGTTTTACAGCATTGCTGCTTCTCGCCGTTCAGGATTTAAAGCGGAACGGAGTTTTGTTTGTGAACAAAGTTACATTCACTGTTTCTCAAACCAGACTTTGTGGAGCGGCTGTGGCTCAGGAGGTGGAGGTTGTCCACCAGTTGGGGGGTTGGTGGTTCAATCCCCACCCTCTACAGTCAGCATGGGCAAGATACTGAACCCCAAATTGCTCTGACTCTTTATGAATGTGTGTGAATGGGTGAATGCTGATGTGTTGTAAAGCACTTTAAGTGATTGCAAAGATTGGAAATATGGCTATATAAATATATACAATATATATATTCCATTTGTGTGTATCCTTAAAGACTAATGAATGTGTTAAATGCATTTCCTGCCACTTTTGCAATGCTGATTTCTGGAGTTAGAGTTGGAGAGAGCTATGTTGTGCTTACTTGCCTTTGCAGGCACATTGCTACAGTATGTATGTTTCTTAGCAGATTACCGTCAACTGTCCAATAGTGGAGAAGTGATACAAATGAAACTGGCTCTTAAAAGCATCGCTCCATGAAGCTTCTAGTGGTCAAAATCTCCACAGGGTACCTTTGTGTGTCAGAAATGGCGAATACTATGTTTGATCAGCTCTCTGCGGGATTATTGAGTTTTTGCATCCTTCACAGTTTGCTTTCATTTTTCTTATTCTTGCTTCCGTCTCCAAGTCTCCTCACCTTTATGCTTTGAAATGTTAATGCAATTTTAAAAAAAAATAAAATCTTGGGTTTGGGTATTTTAAGAGTTTATCTTGCCCTCTGGGGTAAACCATGTTGTTTACATTTTATAGATTAAATGATTGAATTGACAGGTGAATCTATAATCAAAATTAAAGCTAGAACTCAAACAATATTTGGATTAATAGATTAGTCTTTTTTTCTTTTTTTTTTAAAACTCCACAGCAATTTTAAGACCTTTGGGTCTGGGGAATTTTGGATTTTAGGACAATTAATCGAGAAAATAACCTCCTGATTAACAGCCTGGTCTCCTAAAAATTGCATTCCCATCCAACACAAACTGCATTGTGAATTATGGTCCGAGGGAAACGTATTTTCTCCTGGATTACAGGACTAGTTGTTCCTAGTTGCTAAAGGGAGACATCAGAAAAGACTCGAACACAAATGCTTTCTGCAAGTTATGTCTCTCGTGGCAGCTTTGTTATGCATTCGGGATGATACTGACGCTCCTCGGCCACATTAACAGACTGACCTTTGAACAGGAAGTCTTT
This sequence comes from Bovichtus variegatus, assembly GCA_943593645.1. Lineage (NCBI taxonomy): Eukaryota > Metazoa > Chordata > Actinopteri > Perciformes > Bovichtidae > Bovichtus > Bovichtus variegatus. The sequence goes on from CALSCE010010647.1 coordinate 10,093,091, forward strand.
CCCTTCTCACTTCGTTTGTTACAGACCGGCTTCACAGGCGACCGTTAAAAACCAGAAGCCCTTATGCAAAGGCCATGTGTGGGTGTCAAAGTGTGACAATGGGAGGGTGTTTATGCAACATGTATGAATGTCTCTGTGTGTGTGTGTGCGTGTGTGTGATCGACCGCGGGGCTCTAATTAGAGGCGGGGGCGTTCAGGTATCTCAGGTAGATTGTTTGAAACTCGATCCCGACGTGAGAAAACGAGGGCTTTGTTTTCAGAGGTGTTTTTTTCTTCTTCAGGCTGTTTCGGATTTCAGCTGCATTTCAACTCGAGCTATTTTTAAAGGTAGTCACATCCAGAGAGAGAGAACGCCATGTGCGCTTTATGCGTTTTCCTGTGGAGTGGCATGCCACAGAGGGGGGTTTCTACTGATTAAAAATTGATGAGCAGCTGAGTGCCGTGTAGCCTGAGCCGAGCATTCCTGCACTCTTTCATTTTGTGTGTGTGTGTGTGTGTGTGTGTGTGTGTGTGTGTACTGAGCTGGAGACGCAGGCTGTGGCTGGGCTATTGTGAAGGTATCATATTTACCTAAGCTCACGTTTCACCTGCTATCGTGTGTGTGTGTGTGTGTGTGTGTGTGTGTGTGTGTGTGTGTGTGTGCGCAGAGAATAAAAAATGTAAAGTCTGTTTTGACATGTTTTATGCCACATGCCTTCCTATTCTTGATGTGTCCTCCCCCCTCACGTTTGCCTGAATCTGCAGCTCCTCTCCACTAAACAGAGCTTTATAGTGAGTTTCAGCTCACTGTTTAGCTGTGCGGCAACCTAAATGTTTTAGTTTACTAATGTGTCGTTTTCTTTCGCAGCAGGCGGCTGTTTTTAACAAAAAAAAAGCTCATAGTGGAGCATTTAGCAGCTAAAGAGCCGGATCTTTCCCTCAGGAGTTGATCTGATATATACATATATATAT
>CALSCE010010647.1:10104041-10114457 GCA_943593645.1 Bovichtus variegatus
GAGGGGGGGAGACAGAGAGAGAGACAGAGAGGGAGAGAAGGGAGAGAGAGCGAGAGAGAGAGATCACAGTAAACACAGCTTCTGTGGCACAGAGCCGTTCCGCTTCATCATCATGCTGTGACCAGTTGCGCGCTGAAACCGGAGCCAAAAAAAAAAAAAAAAAAAAGTCGCGACCACCAACCGGGTTTGGATCAGCTGCTGTCGGACTCTGAGCCGCGGTGATGTTCCTGCGCTCTTAAGAGAGGAGAAGCAGACGGAGAAGGAAACAGAGCCGCCGGTTTGTTGTCGACTTGTCCGCTGGACTGACATCGCATGGGGACATGAACAGTGTGGATCAAGCCTCTAACAAACTGTTGACTTTCAATCATCGGTAAAAACAAAACAACAACAACTAAACAAAAAACTAAAAATCATAGTCTTAACCTGTGTGTCTGCATGCCACCTCTCATCTGTTGAATGCATATCTCTGTCGTCGCTCCGCCTGATCCCTGCAGCGCTGTTTTATTATGCAGCCCCGAGCAAATGAGACGAAGCTGAAGACACCTGCTCCGGTGTGCAAAGTAAAAGTGCCTTTATTCAAATCTCACATTGGCTAATAATGTTTGCAAAAAAAAAAAAAAAAAAAAAAAAAAATCGACGGTTTGGGTCGAGTTTTGGATTGCTTGTCTAGTTGTGTATCAAGTGCATAATGTATTGATCTTTTGTTTCCGTTTACTCTGGGATGGCTGGCGAACTGAGCGCCACTGAATCCACAAGTCTCCGGTCTGGAAGCACTGACGCTCCTCGACAGACTTTCAGCCACAACAGCTTTTAATTGAACCACAGTTTCAGCTTCATGTGCAGCTTTATCTGCAGCTTTGTCGCCAGTTTTATCTGCAGCTTTGTCGCCAGTTTTATCTGCAGCTTTGTCGCCAGTTCTATCTGCAGCTTTGTCGCCAGTTTTACGAATTGTGATAAAGGGGTTGATCCATCTGTGTGGATATTGCTTATTAATTGATGTGTCCCCCTTTTTTCTTTTCCGGAGAGCAGACATTTCAGTATGTGCATGGAAAATGATGAATTATGCATGACATGCTTTTCAGTAGAGGAGCATGCAGCTCTGCCTGTATGTATGACAGCGACAGAATAACAGCCACACTCAAGGCAGGCAAATGGCTTAAAGTGTGCAGCTGAGTTCAGATTTAGTCCAATGTTACTCAGTGCAGCAGCTCATTTCCAGCCTCTTATGTTGATCTGAAAATGCCACGCTGCAGCTCTTTACCAGCAGGAGGCTGGGGCTGCAGTGACACTTGAACAGAGAGATCATATAGTGAACATAAAGCTCTTATGGCCCAGTGCTGATACTCCTCCTTTCAATGCTGCACCAGTTGTGTAGAGAGGGAGAGAAGAGCAAAAAGATGTCCTGAAATGTTCATGAAAAGCCCCAATGGCTTCTTTTTTTGTGGGTTGCTATGGCATATATTGGCGTTTTTCTCTGTTTTGTGTGAGATGCATCAGCTAATTTCCATACATCACTGTAGCAAAATTCCTTTTGTGACTTATTTTATTAAGAATAATCTAGACGCTCTGATAGAAAAGTGTATGATGGGTTAGTATTCATCTGCACCGTAGGGCTGCACCCTCTTAGTTGATTAGTCGGCGAATTGGTTGTTTTGAACTTAGTCGACTTCTTTAGCCGATAAGTAATTTTTTTTAATGCTTTTTAAAAAAAAGGTAAAATAAAAATGTTATGCTGAATGACTTGTTTCCAGGGAACCTATGAGCACATCTCTGGTAAACACAATATTTTAAGTGGTGCATGATTCTTTGTGGAGAAACTCAGTTTTACGGATCTGTCGACTAAATCAAGTAATCGATTACTCGACAAAATCCAAGAATTTGTATTAGTCGAGGGTAGCTGCTACTGCGCTGTGCATGTAGTGCACAACTCTGTAACTGCAACATTGTTTGAAATGATCAACAATCAAGTCTTGGTGCATGAATCAGATATATTCAAATTGGATAACAATGGGTTTAAATCCCCAAAAGATTTAGCAAAGTCCCCAAATATCTGCAGTCATTTCTAACTGCAGCAGAAAACACTGGACTGGCCTTTTAAATTCTTTATATTGTCACATGTGTTTGCCAGATGTGGATGTATGAGACATAAAAGCTGTTGAATGTTTGATAAATTCTGGATGATTTTCCTTTTTTTTTTTTTTTATTTGAACGTTTCACTGTCGCTCTCGAGAGTCTCGTGTTCGCTTTTCTACAGCGGAAAGCATCAAGGTCTTTGAGTGTATTTGCTTTTCTTTCTAACACAATCTCAAAAAGATCAACTTTATGGAGCGCTTTAAGAGTTTAAAGAGTCTTGCAGTATTGCACTGAATGATAAAAGGACTGGCTTTTTGTTTTGGTTTTACTTGAGCAGCACTATGAGGTTCAGTACGACGGCTGGCAGTGTGATTTATACTTCACGTTTCACTGTGCTGTTCGGAGCCTTTCAGTGGCGACTGTCCATTGTCTTGTGACAGAAACCACAATTTGTAACCTTTCCCGCACTCCTTTACTGAGGGCAGCAGTTGAGTAATGAATATAAATTTTACGTATTCTCTGTTTCAGAGCTATTTCTCTTTGGTCCAAGCTTTCAAAGTCATTTTTCTTTGGCTAAGAGCTGTTATGCTGCTGGAAAGTGACTGAACCGTTGTAGTGCAGAGCTGAAGTTGTGATGTCCAAACATATGGGCAGCTTTGAATGCAGGATAATGGTTTTAAATATGTGTCTATGTTACCTTACACTCCTGACTGCTGACTACTCCATGCTGCTAAACATGTCAGGAGTGTAAGGTGGACAGGTCTATAATCAAGCACTCTTTTATTAGTACAAGACTGGCTCTAGATGGGGTCGTTAATGTTTTTACATTACCTGAAGGCCGCCATAGTTCTCTGACTCGTTTTTCATACTGTGGTAACGCCAGCCGCTGCGTTGTGTTTCTCCTAAAGTAGTATATAGCACGACGTTACCATGTTTTTGCACTCGGCGGCTCATTACCGCAGTCTTGGAAAGGGAGCGTAGAGTGGATATTCAGTTGGTTGCAATCTGACACCGCAACGCTAGATGCCACCAAATCTTACACACTGTCCCTCTTTAAGAGTCTAAAGCCATGCTAGCAGCTCTGTCAACCTGTAACAGGTTCACGATGACAATGCTAACATGCTGATGTTCTGCAGGTATAATATTTACCATGTTCACCATCTTATTTTTGTGTGCTGGTATGTTAACATTTGCTAATCAGCACTAAATACAAAGTACAGCTGAAGTTGATGGGAATGCAATTACTTTTGCAAGCATTTATTTTTTAAAGCATTCCAAATATTGGCATTACATGAAAGGTTAATATAAAACAGGCATCTTAATATCAATTCTCTTTAACACTTATTTTGGAATAAATTAGCTGAAAAAAACATTTAAATAACTCTTGGATCAAACTCGCACTTAGTCGAGATTTTAAGTAAAAACATGATTTGGACAAGTTTGAATTCTTACATTTCTTTCTTTTGTTGTCGCTTTGATCTGAATATGTCGTCTCCGCTGCGTTGCACTCCCAGAGCTCTTTTGACGGGTACAGGTTCCTCATCACACTCGAGGCACTTTCCTTCCTCGACTCGTTCCACCTCTTTAATAGGTGTCAGCACAGCTTTTTTCGGTCTGACAGAAACCGCCTTGTGCACAAATGGCTCTTAGTTCACCGCCTCCTCTACGTGCGTTTAAAATATCTCGTTTTTAAAGTGAAAAAGCCAGGCTTCTCCTTTTGGGAATCATACAGCCAAGTTTTGTGTTTTTTTAAAAACATATTTGTGTGCAAGTGACTGCTTCGATGCATGTATTTACTCGAGCCAAACGTTGGTTGTTTGGTTCTCTGGTTGGTCTCTCGTGGCCGTGGTTCTCTTGCGTGCGGTGGTTCTCATGAACCACAGCCACCAGAGAGATGTTGATGATGGTACGTGCAATTTCAAAACAAAAACCTCAATATCTCATTTCATCATTATTGCCTTTTTCAGTTCAGCCCTAAAATAAAAAGTCCATCCATCAATACCTTCCAACATCCCGAGAAGCCTTTTTTAAATGAGATGAGCTTCACTAGGGGATGGAGGGGTTTTCATTAGGAAGCTGGGTGCGGTGGAATCACTTAATCTTCCCTCCACCAATCCTTCTCATGACCCCGTCTCGGAGGAAAGGTGAAGGGTAGGAAAGATAGCAGCCTGGGTGCAGAGAAGAAAAAGTGGGAGCACGTAAAGGTAATAGCTGTGATGGAGCTCATGTTATGGTGACCCCACCCAAATCGCTAGTATGAAGGGGGAAGAAAGTGGGTAAGGGAAAAAGTGATTGATACATCCTGTAGCATGGACACACTTTAAAATGCTTCCCTTAAGCTTGAGTGTACATTATGTATTAACAGCCCCACTCTGCAGAGAGAGGAACCTGCAGAGAGGGAAGAGTTAGTGGGAGATGTATGAGGAGTGGGGGATGTGGATGTGTGTATTACAAACTGCAGGGAAATGTATTCACAATTGTGTTCAAGATCTTTTTTTTTTTTTTTTTTACAAAATGCAGCAGATTACAAAATGATTCATTAATTATTACTGAATGAAGTGAAAATGTAATACATTTAGTCGAATTACCACATAATGCGGTGTTAAATAATGTGTTGTTACATAGTCATCTCACCGCTGAGCTCAATCGTAAAGATATGCAAACATCCAAAATGCCTCCCACCATGTGCACACACACAGACACACACACACACACACACATACACACACACACACACACACGGTTTACTACTCTTCTGTAGATTCCTTCCAAATCTTGGGTAGTGAGGTGAAGTATAGATCGAGCTCAGGTGTTATAATGAATAAAATAAAATAAAAAAAGTAAGCAATCATTTGGATCGGGGTAAATGCTTAAGAATAAGTAGTGTATAGGCATGCTAACATATTAGCCTTGTTCCCCTGGGAGCAGATTATAGAGTCTTGCACTAATGGTTGAAACATGAGAAGCTTGAATTTAAGCTGGAAAATATTTGTAATTCATTTAAATGCTTCTTGTTTCTTTGGTTAGATTTAAGATGGTCAAATGAGCAGTGAGACTTTGTAGCAGTGCTTTGAGCTCCCTGCTAATGTCCGCATGCTAATGACGCAACGATCACAGTGTGTTTAGCCTGTTGGCACGCTAACATTTGCTAAATTGCACTAAACACACAAGTACAGCAGACGGTGGCGTGAGATGAAAAGTCATGGGCTCAGAATGTCTCATAAACTTCTAAATAATCCAAAAACTTAAAAATCCAGCAGTTTTTCACATTGCAGTAAAAGATGTTTGTGACTTGTACTTGTGTCTGATGTGTGTTTAGTCTCTTTCTATGTATTAGTGATTGTATTTACTGTGCGTGCGCATTTGGCAATTTTACCAGCAGTCTGCTCTCCCTGACAGTCTTCATCTATCACTGTGGCCTAATTTAATCAGAAGCCACGTCTCAATCAGAAGTGGGGTTGGCCGCCGCTCCCGGCCAGTCGCCATGCCACCAGCAGCTCCGCCACACCGACAAAGACTCAGACAAGAGGAAGGGAAAGAAAGAAAAAGGGGAAGAAGAGAGAGAGAGAAATCAAGAACGTAGGGTGAACAAAGTGGACTGGAGGAAAGCAGATGCTGCAACTGCCACAGTTTATGTATGTGTGTGTTGTGTGATGGAGGACAAGCAGGCCATGTGTCTGACCATGCATTTGTGTTGCAGCTCTGCCTCGGAGGACTTGGGCTGCAGGCGTGGAGACTTCAGCAGGAAACACTATGGTTCGGTGGAGCTGGTGAGTCCCACCCACAAAGCACTCATCTGTTTGTGGCTGTCTTTTTTTGTCTCAGCGTGACGGTCTCCTCATCCTCTTTTCCCTTATCTTCCTCGTTGATTCTTCTCCTCGTGATACCCCCCCTCCCTTTCTGCCCCCTCTCTGTTTTTGCCTCCCCCTCTTTTCTGTTGGCATGGACGGACAACAGAGGGGGGACCGATGAGTCATGACATACTGGGTGTGGTCCAGCGACGTGTGGATCACAACGGGGTGCTCCACTTCCAGTGATGCAGGACTCTGCTGCCTGCAAAGTTCATTTGTTTTGTTTTGATGCTGCCGGTGTAAAGCTGCAGCACAGTGTGTGTCTTTGTGGTTGATTACGAGGCTGTTGAGTCATTGTTGCTTTAGGGAAGTGTGTGTGTGCGTGCGTGTACATCCCTCCACTGTGAGCCGAGTCTGTGCATCCCGATAGCCCAGAGGGACAGGAAGTCCTAGGGTTTCACACTGCAATCGTTTTTTCCTACCAGAAACGTATTGTGGGTTTGTCCACGAGTGCCGCGCACCACGTGTGTGTGACAGATTAGTGTTGAGGAGAAACCACATGCTGTCTATCAGCACCAGCAGACTGACACTACTCACAATGCTGCTGTGTGGGGGTGTGTATGTGAGCGAGAAAAGAGAGATAGAGTCGCAGTAGTTCACCGATAGCCTCTTCACTTTGAATGATCGACATTGTATGACACCATTTGGCGTTTTTGTTCAGCTGTCTAATATGACCCATATGTTTACATTTACCTGCCGTGTGAATTATGACGTCAGGGGAAAACGGTGAATGTAGCGTGAAGTTGGCGCCACATAACTTTGTTTGGAACAGGCAAGAAAGTGTGTGACTCTTTTTAAACATGACCAGAATCTCTTCCTAGCCTTCATCAAAATATTTTGTGGAAAGCGCTGACAAACGACATGGTCAGAAAGCAGTCATTTTGGAAGGCAATGAGGAAAAAAAATACTTATTTTAGTAGCTATTAGCTGGACGACGAATTAAAGAACTAGTTGGGAAATTTGATTAATCACTTTCTTGCCAATTAGAAGTGCTAGGGAAGGATTGCTAATTTAAAACTACCACCTTATTGTCGTAATTAGCAAGAATAGGTCAAATCAAGTAAATGTATACCAAAACAAAACTCTGATAAACCTTTAAAAAAAATAATAAGCCTTCCCTATATGAGTCTGTTTTTAAGAATTCCTGAAGGGATAAAAGGCTGTGTGGTCTGTTGGATAGAAGAGTGAGTGGATAATGGAAAATGAATGGCGGGGCTTGATAAACCCAGGTTGATCTTCAGAAATAACCTCAGGGAGCACATGATGCCAAGCTTACGTTTTAGCAATTATCTTTGGTTCTCGACTCTGCAGTGAAATCTGTTTTTTTTTTTTTTTTTTGATAGAGAAATATAATTGCTTGTGCCTGTTGTCAACTCTGGCTCTCGCACTGTGTACGGCTGTATGTCTCCAGGAGAGGTCTGTGCAAAGGTCGGGGAAGAGTTTTCAGCCAACAAGCAGCTCCTTGTGTTGACGGGCTTGTGTGTTCACAGGGAGTCTGTCCAATGTGAAGTGGGCAAGATTAGGAAAGTGTGATCGATTTACTCTCTCTTGAATATCCGAGATTCTGATATTGGATAAATGTATGTCTCAATTGGTATTGTTGTGTAGGTCGGATGACATGCAGTACAATATGTTCGAGGAAGCACTTCAGATGCTCCGTACATATCTTGGTCACAGTTGAAAAAAAACAAAAGTTTCATCTTGTGTTTATTGTTAAAAAGTTGCTATAAGGACATTTAAGTTCCCGCCTCCAAAATTGAGAATCGGTCGATAATTGACTATTAGGTGTCTCGAAAAAATTCTTAAAAAGACTTAAAATCTACTTAATATAATTATATCAGAGCTTGTAAAAGTCTTTATTGTCCTAAATCTGAATTTATGAGGTATTTATTTAGTTAAATCTGATTTCTTTTTATAAGAATTAGTTCAGGATTTTACGAATGCTAAATTCCACAACCCAATCCTCCGAAGAAATGTTTGACCTTCAAAAAGTAAATTGATTTAACTCTTCAATTATATTTTCTGTACATTTTATTTGTTTAATGTCGGAAAGCCTTTTCCCCGCTGCTGGGACCTAAATAATTTCATTATTATCATTTATTATAATAATCTCCGCCTAGAATTTGACCAAATTTAAAGATATTTTGTTTAAAAAATTTAATTAAATAAAAACTAAATCAGCCTTCAAAATCCACTATTTATAATTTATGTATAAAGAAAGAAAATTCCCAGGAAAAAAATAACATATGTTAAATATTACATTTCATGTCACATTAAAAATCTTAGTTTCTCTACTTGTGCTGACTGCAGAACAAATCCTAACGTGATTTTTCCCAATAATTTGTGTTGCATTTCTTTATGTTTTTGTCTTAGAAAGGTGTCATTAGCATTACATTTAATTGCAAATGTGTCTCCACATGTTAAACAGAGAATACAAGATATATTATTCAGGCAAACACTCCACTGTCTATTCAACAAGAACTATTCTTGTAAAGTAAAACTGATAATAGTACTTGTAAAGCACAGTTGCAGTGACCGCAGTATAAAAGTCAGCCTGTGTGTCGCATCTTTTTAGACACGACACTGACTCAGTTTTATTCCAGTGCTTTGAAGAACATGTTTTCAAATGTCTCAACACAAGTGGGAGACTCAGATTCAATGCAGGGTCTCCCTAATAAGAGCGAAGCAGAGCCGTGACTCACCCTGAATGTTTGTTTTATTTTTGGCATCTTTGTAGCGACGATAGCAGTGACTAATAACAGGAGGTACCTCCACAGACACCGTCGTGGTGGCGGTATGATTCACTCTAGTACACACACACACACACACACACACACACACACACATACAGACTTTTTGACATTACAGTGTAAAGGATCCAGTTACTTATGGAGTAAAAGTAGGACTTGGTAAGGAAACCTGAAGTTGTAAATGCAAAGCTCCTAAGACTTCTGCGCGCGTGTGTGCACCCTTATGAGCGTCACATCTTCAGAATTATGCTAAAATCCCTCCAACGACGAGACGAAGGGTCTCCAGCCACCCTGCGAGGATGTACTTCGGCTTTGTGCTAAATGCTAACATCAGCGTGCTCACGGTGACGAGGCCCACAAAGTGAGGCAGATGGTAATGTCATGGCAATCCATCGAATGTCAACCTCATGGTGGCACATGATGGAGAAGTCAGGATCCCTAAAGTCATGAGGATTTATTCTCTGGGAGGCATGAATGTCTGTTTAAAAAAAAAAGAATAAAATGTCATGACCATCCATCCGATAGTCGTTGAGATATTTCTGTCTAGACCAACGACATCCTGATCCAGAGACTTCACTCCGTGTGTGGCACTCACTGCTTCACTACACTAGAACATATCGGATCTTTTCCTTGGCTAAGTTATCCTGAATAAAGGTGAGAGTGTGGAGAATCAGTGGTGTGCGTGTGGCAGACACACACACACACACACACACACACACACTCACACTCACACTCTCTCTCTTCAAACACTTGTCCACACAAATGAGCAAACACATTCTCCATGATGGCATCTGCCTTCACAGAGCGAGACAGACAACACAAACACAAAGGCGTCTCCCCCCCTAGCATGTCACTTCGTTCAGTGACAACTCCTTGGTCTACTTTTAAAAAAGCTTAATTGTGCGTTGCGTGCGAAAGCCTAAGCCGACAACAAACAAACCCGTTTTTTTAATAATTATTTTTACAGTTAATTGAATTGTCTTTATTTGAGTCCCACGGATGAAGGCGGTGACAGACGGGCGAGAGGTGGACGCTGGCTGTCTCCGAATCTGTGTGGGACACTACACAGAAGAAACGAAATAAAAAAGTTTGAGGACTATACCCTTCAGACACACAGACACTCATTTTAATTGTGTGTGTGTGTGTGTGTGTGTGTGTCAAATGCCAACGCCACAGAACCAGCAGTCTTTCAAGAAGAATGTTTGTATATATGTATATACCCCTTAACACCTGATCATTTAGCTACTTTATCTAAATAATGGGTTCAAAACTATAAGGCGGATATGCTTAAATTATTGATATGGATGAAAGTTTACCCCGATGATGTAAAACTGACTGTTAGATAGAAGACGTATCACTCTGAGGCAAGAGAAGCTTCACTCTGTCACACCACATAGTGCGGTTTGTCATTTTAACCTGTGCAAGCGACGTAGATATTATTAATAATATGTTCCTTTAATAAAAATATTGTCCACTGGGGAGAAAAATCCATGCCTTTTTTTTTTATTTCCTTAAAAAAAAACAAAAAAAAACAGCCTTGGTCGTTGGGTCCCTCATTTGACGCTCCAAAATCAACACAAGGCCGGAGCAGGCGCCTCGAAACACTTTGTGCTACGTGTTCGGCCTTTTAAAACAATAGGTGTACTTCAAAACGTGCGTGTCCGGTGCTTTCAGTGTGTTTGGGCCTTGACACTGGTGTGTGTGTGTGTGTGTGTGTGTGTGTGTGTGTGTGTGTGTGTGTG
>CALSCE010010647.1:10114467-10124730 GCA_943593645.1 Bovichtus variegatus
TGTGTGTGTGTGTGTGTGTGTGTGTGTGTGTGTGTGTGTGTGTGTGTTAGCTGTCAGTCTTGCACAGTGACTGGTGAGCAGACGGCTCCACTCCCACCTGCCTACCAGTGTTACCATCGCTGCCTCGGAGGCTTTTGACTGCTCTGTCGCACTGAATTTATTCCCTTTTCTCAGCAAGTGTGCAATTACAAGATAATGGCAGATTGAGTTTTTATGAGTTACGGTGTGTTTAATTCGAAACGCGCTGTGCAATTTTCATAGCTTCCTCTTTCCGCTTACGATCTGGCACCTGGTAGCTACGTTTTTATCTAGGTTGACGTCCGGAAACGTCCCGAACACAGCAAAATGAAAAGAAAACGCATATGCCAGGCAGAGGGCTGCAGGGCGTCTGCAGATACAGACACACTTCTAGAGGGTCAAATGTGATGATTGAGAGAGATTATCTTTGTAGAATATCTATACACCTTTTGTTTTGTGGAAAATCTGACTTATTGTGTGTCTTTTTTAGGTCAGTTTCAGTACATCTAAAGTGCTAACTGAGCTAACATTAGCAACAAGTTGACTGAGCAACAAGCTCAGTCAAGTCAAGCGTTTGCATTAAAGGCCCTGAGTGTATTGAATTGAGCCGATTATTTCTTTCTTTTAAGAAAAAATGGCCAAAAAGTCTCTGGTTGTGGCTTCTCAAAGGTGAATATTTTCAGTGTAATCTTTTGTGATGATGCAAATGGAAGTTTTTTTGGGTGGTGCTCGTCACCCAGATTCTCACTGGAACACACACTTCACACACACTTTAGTACAACCTGACAAACCCTCCCAGCAGAGGACATTAACTCACCAGCGCTGCTCTTTTAAAGTTTGACATGCAGATGTTTTTGCTCTCGTTATTTTGTCTGTGAAGCGAACGATCACGGGGCTTTCTGTAAGAGGCTGCCTGTGCCGAAACCCCTCGTCTTTTATTTGGTATCTTTACTTCGAGGTTGTTAAGTTTTGCTGTTTTTAGCTCAGTGTTCTGTTTGATACTTTAGTGAAGCTGCAGGGCTTGAATCTGGTACTAAAGCTGGTTGTAGCTCCTCTAAAATGTGCATTTCTTGTTTGTTTTTTGTTTTATTTCTCATTTTTATGACCGCCGTGCTGTCAGCAAACTCTGTCCAGGATGTATGCAAGATTCTTAAAAGTGAATTTGCATCCTTTATCTTAAAGCCATGCATTAGCTCTTTTTTTTTGGGTGTCCTATAGGTCTAACTAGAAAACCCAGGCTTGTTATTGTAACCAGTATCGCATCTAACCTCATAAATGTCAGTTTGGAGCATGAAACACCTCTTTAAAAGTAATTTCAAAGAGTCTACGTCATTGTGGGTGTTTATCCAAACTTCGTAAGAATAAACTGTGTCTCTCGCTCTTGTCTCCCCATCTGTCCATCCTCCTCCCATTCTCTCCGATACATAAGTAATAGTCTAATAAAGCAGCTGATGCATGGCGCTCTGTGATCCCAGGCTTCACTGCAGCATCTGCCCACTCTTGAGGGTCCTTAAAGCCGCTGCACCTTACTACCCGGACTCCTGGGTGGGTGGATGCCTTTAGTCCCAGTCGTTGGATTAGTTTGTGTTGCTTTCATACAAATGGGCAGATTGTTGTTAGCGCGGCTGGATTTGTCCGAGCCGCAGGCAGCTTTAATGCTAACCAGGTGCAGTCAATGGCTACATGACAATAAGCCACGTTACTGTCGCTGTTTGTCTTTGATTTACAATTTTCACCTCTAATTTTCTCTTTCACAGGTAGTCTGTTGGTCTACAGCAGCATCATGCATTAAACATCTGTTTTAGCATTGCAGGAGTGTTCCAGTACGAGAAAGGGATTTTTTTCAGCTCCTAGAAATAACATGAAAACATTGATCCTAATGGTTGTACTGTACGTTAGTAGACTGGGTTCATTGTCAAGTATTTAAAAGATGAGTCTGGTTGCATTCTATATTTGTTATTGTCAATAAAAAAAAAAAAAGGCTAAAACCAAGAATGAAATAATTTGATAACAAGCATTGTCTGTGTATCCAAAGCCTGTATATCTTGTTTCTCTGTGCCAAAGACTTCTGTGGAACAATCAGGCTTTGACTACACAGTTAATGTTTGTCAGGTTCAGAATAATAACATTACATATTTGTTCCCTGCACTCAGTGATTTTAATTGCCACGTTTCACTGCCTTCTCTTAATGTAGCGGCTGTAGTATTTTTATTTTAACTGTCTGAGTCACTGGGTGACCTCTGTGACACTCTGAGACATCTATGTCCTTACAGCTCTGTGTGCAACCTTTTTATGAAAACGTTCAGGGTCTCATGTGGTCTCATTGTATAACCTGAAAAAAACACACACACACACAAAAATGGCAGAAAATGCCATTTTCAGCCTCTCAAATATGGATATTTCCTGCTTTTCTCTGTTTTATATCATATTGAAGTGAATATATTTGGGTTTTGGACTGACAAAACAGGACATTTAAAGACATCACCTTGGACTTTGAGAAACAATTTTATAGACCAAACGATTAATCGGTTAATCCAGTAAATAATTGGCAGATTAATTGATAATGAAAATAGTCGTTAGTCGCAGCCTTACTTGCAATACTTGATCTAATGCTAAAAGAAAGAGGCTAAAGCTACATAACCGTGGCAGAAAGTGTGCATCCTTAAACAGTTGATGATCGACGTAAGACTCAGAAAGTTAGCTATAGAATAACGTTTTTAATTAAAATAACATGTATAACTATAAAAAAAAACGTACTTGCTCATGTGACAGTGGCTAGATTTGTACTATATAATGTTTGTATTTTCAAAAAGCTTAATACAAGCTTCACTTTTACGAGGGGAAAGGATTTCATGATGAGAATGACTTTGGCAAGTGTAGCGATATCACAAGTTTGGCTGTGGTTAAGCTGCTATTTTTACCCTAAACCCTGATACAGCAACAAGTTGGCTCCCACACGGTAGATCCTCCAGTCTTGAACAAGTACTTTTCTTAACCTCCTTTTTCACTGGACAACAAAAGCCACAAACACCCACCAACATCTGGTGTCACAAAGTCACAATCGGCATTCATTCCCGGGACAAACAACTCACTGTAGTCACGGTATTTATCGACGTGATCGTCCGTGATGGGAACAATTTTCACCCCAATTATTATAATTGATTAACCTACAAAACATACAATTTAATATGCTCTCCTGAAAGCCACCAGACTATATTTACACACAGCCAAGAAAACATCAAAACATTCTTTCCACTATTCCATAACTATACCGCGTATACATTTTTTATTTTTAAGTTACCACCGTAACTGCTTTCTACTGTTTATATGCATCAGAAAAAACACACCGATTTTCCTGTATTTAAAAAAAAAAAATAAAAAAAAATAACCTGCATATATGCTCTAATTTTGGTGGAAACAAGGTATTGCATATCCTGCAGAGTAACAACAGGCTAGTTAGCCAGGCAACATTTGCATCTGACGTTCTAGCAGACAAACGCACACGGTTTATTCCGTTCCTTACACTTTTGCTCTCTGGGTTTTGGTTTTTGGAAAGGTTAAAAATAACTTTTTTTAAAATCCAAAGCTTGACAGAGCTGCCAATGTGTGGTTGCATGTAGAGAAAAGAAAAAATACCAGATAACAGTTTCTAGATTCCTCTGGATAGTCCCTCTCTTTTTCCTGCCTCCTCTCTCCTTTTTCTTTTCCACGTCTATGTATCTCCTCCCAAATCTTCCTCTCTTTTCTCTCATCCCTCCCTCATATCTTCTCTCTGACTGTGCACCTGCCTCCCCCCCATCCCTCCTCACCCTCTGCTCACTTCCTCTCTCGCTCTGCCTTCCTGCAGGATTGTGAGTGTGCATGAACAGGCCCACTGATGAGATCAATTATCTATCAGCAGTCACAAAAGTATTGATTTAATACCCCAACACACACACACACACACACACACACACACACACGCATGCATCTCTCTCTGCACTGCAGTGCTCTTTTGTCTCCTGGGCCTTGGGGAAATCAGAGGCTCTCTGAGTACAACGTGAGCTCGATTGTGTTTGTGAAATGTTCAAGTCATGGCCTAAAATGGGAGCTGTTTAAGTGTGTGTATAAGAGAGAGAGAGAGTGTGTGCGTGTGTGTGCATCTCTTCTCCGCCTATAAAGCTTGAAAGCCTCGTGCCTTTCCCATGGGGTTACGCATCGTGGAGACAGCTATTATTCTTTTATCATTCGGCTTCTTGTTGTCATTACACATCGCTCTTTCCTTCTCTTCCTCAGCGACCTCATCCTTCTTACTGTCCCCCTCTCTCTATACGTTGATCTCTTTTTTTTTTTTTCTTCTTCTTCTCTCTGCCCTATTCCTCCACAATTGCTCCCCAACAGAGGTGAGGTGTTTTATGGGTTGTTTGTTAAAGCGTAGAAGCATAACAGGCTGCCCCTTCTCCCCTGTTTCCTCTTCCCCGCCTCCCCCGGCTCACTGGGGAATCGTTGGAGTGCAGCGTTTCCTTGTTTGCCACTCTTCTGTTGCATGATTTAAAAGCAGTGGCTGCGTGATGCATGCACGTGTGTGTGCAGACACACACAGACTCCCCACAGTGCTTAATGGCTCCTTTCTCCTGCTATTTTTCATTCTTTCATCCAAAAACTGGTAGAAAACCTATTCATACACAGCAGCTCAACCACTTTCCGAAACACACGTTTAATAAAGAATGTCACACGTTTTTTCCGTTGTTGTTCACTCACGCAGTCACTGGGAAGGTGGTGCATTGCTCCGTCCAAACGCTGCATTGGTTTCCCCTCCATTATCCTGCAATTGGACAGTTAATGTTGCAGGAGGGGAGAGAAATGGAGGAAGATAGAGGCCTATAGCTTCGACATTTACTTTCCATTTTCCGCTCACGGATCTTAACAGAAAGCTCATTCACTCGCACATAAACACTGGCACATACCAGGAAGTATGCAGAAAATATATTAGTTTTCAGGCCTATTAATAAGCATATAAAAGGAGAGGAGGCAGTATTTCCTGCCGCCTCTCCTCAAACACAGCCAATTATTGCACAGGAACCTCTCTGTTTATCAGAGCCTCACACCTGCAGTGAACATGCTTGGCTGGATTGTATTATCTCAATATATACAGTGTAGCAAGGGGAGAAGATGCAGCCGCTGCTTTACTTGTGTGGGTTGCTGAAATTAACGCCACATTAATGGGAATGCTTTTTTGATGTCAATGATGTCTTGATAACGCTTTTGCTAGATTTTAATGACATTGAATAGCTAATTTGGGTTAATTTTTCAAAATAAAACACTATAATGATATCATTACAATAAGAATCCCTTGAGAGGCGATTAATTATCGTATTGAAATTAAACGAGGAGTCAACAGAGAAATATTGGAGACTATTATGAAGGTCAAGTAGTCATTTTAAGTCATTTTTCAAAAAAAAATGACAAAATATCCTAAGGTTCCAGCGTTTTACTTGTGATGATTTTCTGCATTTCTTTGTCTTATATGATGGTAAAATAAATATATTTGGGTTCACACAAAAAAAGCGACTTGAAGACGTTACTTTGAGCTTTAGCAAACTGTGAGTGCCATTTTTCTCTACTTTCTGACAGTAGACAAAACGACAAGTTAAGTAAATAATTGGAAGATTAATTGATTATGAAAATATTTATTATTTGCAGCGCTTCTTTGTTTTCAATTTTCTTTTACTTTTTGGATAATGCACATAGACTTTGAGTTGGTCGTCATATATGAAAAATGTTTAGTTTAATCGTTTAAGTTGATCAGTTACTGGGAGTCGAGGAAGAAAAGTCCTTTTTTTTCAGGAATAACTTTTATTCATGCAGCATTTCTTCTCTTGTCCTCTGCCATTCTGTGTACAATTATTGAAAAATGTGCTCATAAATATGTCGTTGAAAGTATATAGAAGTACAGATAACTAATATATAGCAGTGTCTTGTAATGTGTGCCAAATGTTTGGCATGATATAAAAACAAATGTGCAACATTATGCATACCACATTCAGACTCGACTCCAGTAA
Source organism: Bovichtus variegatus (assembly GCA_943593645.1). NCBI lineage: Eukaryota > Metazoa > Chordata > Actinopteri > Perciformes > Bovichtidae > Bovichtus > Bovichtus variegatus. Next base: position 10,120,527 of record CALSCE010010647.1, read on the forward strand.
AGCCAAAGTTGCAGAATCTCATTTAAGAGCTTTCTAATCCCCCAGCTACAGTACTGCATATCAGATTTAATTTAGCATGAACAATAAAGTCAGCATAACAGTTATTAATCACTTTATTCAAAATATAAAGCTCTTGTCTTTCCTCCTCACTTTGCCCACAGGAATGTTTTTGAATGGACTTTAACCCTCTCCATCTCTCTCTCTGTCCACGATAAGTGCTCTCTCATCACTTTCTGTCTGCCATCTAATGAGGCGCTGAAGTAGGGCACTCCACCCACTCTCCAAACTGATAAACACGGCTTAGTTTGGTTGTGTCGGCCGTTCACAATCTGGTTTTAGATATCTCATTGTGCACAGACCCTTAGAGCAGGAACTGTAACGATGTCGGACGTGTTATCTGAGTAGTGTCCTGGTTTTGATCTTAATCGGGATATGACGTTTACATGGAGAATGAGAAACCTGTATGCATGATCATAAGAATATCCCGGTTTCTGATCATCCGCCTGCAGCGCCTCTTTGATTCCTGAACATCCGACTGTGTTCATTATGAACTGCTAAGGTAACTCTGTTTGTGCCAGATGCAGCTTCTCCATCTCATCACTGGAAATAGAAAATGAGCAACAATACAATTTACTGAACGATCTGAACCCAGACTTTCCCTTTTTTTATTTCTGCATGCTTCTCATTATTTAAATTGTAATGTAATACAATAATTATCAATATGATTATTCACCGTCATATTTTCTGTTTTACTAATAAAAGTACTAAGTAGCTTTAGTTGATGACGCACCTGTGAGCTAAACACAAAACCTCGATACTTCAGATACTGTGAATGTAAGCGCGTTCATTGGTGAAGGCTTAAATATTTGTGATGTGACGGTGAAACCGAAAATTTAAAGTTTTTTTTTCTCTCTATGTCCTCCTCTTTCAGTTAGAGCTGCAACAATTAAGACTATTAATCGATTAGTCGATCGCCCGAAATATAATCGGCAACTATTTTGTACATTTTTCAGCCTCTTGCATGTAAAGATTTCCTGCTTTCTTTGTTTTAACTCACTGTAAATTGAATGTCATTTGGTTTTTGAACAGTTGGTTGGACAATAGGAGACATTTAAGGACGTCGCCTGGGATTCTGAGACTGGGATGGACATGTTCCCTCTATTTTTCGGACATTTTATGGATTTAAACTATTAATCTAGACAAAAAATCTGCAGATTAAAAATATTGTTTTGTTGCAGTTTCATTGTGTCTGTGTGAACTTCCTAGAGGTCAGAGACAAAAAGAGGTACATTTTGAAGCTTTTCCATGTTCAGGAACTTCCTTTTTCATTCTCTTCTTGCTCGGCTCCTCCAGAGCATTTCAGGCCATCTGGACATTTCACAGCGAGTGCGGGGACACACAGCCAATTCTTTTTTTCTTTTTTTTTTTTTTTTATTCACATGTCGGCAGAGTAGAGACCTCTATCGGCGAGGGGAGCAAAAATGGAGCAATAGGCCGTCAAGGCGGTCAAAGAGCAGAGGGTAAAGACGCAGGGTAAAGACGCAGAGCAGCGAGGCGGGAGGAGAGACGGCAACGAGGGAGCACAGACTCTGCGGTCCGTTGCCTGGCAACAAAACATCATTCAGCGCAACGGTGTTGGGGGGATAAAAATTGAAAAGAGGACATGAAGAGGTATAGATGGAAGGGGTTTTGAAGATGTCCACAAGGGTGGGAAGAAGGTGGCAAAGCATTCATTACAAGTGTTGAGATATCAGTATCGCATGTAACGTTTTCAACCACGTTTATACGCACACGGCTTTTACTTTACCACAACAAAGCAGCCATAAGTGCAGGTAAAAAATGTCAGTATTGGATGGGGCTGTGCAAAAATAAATGGAACTTCATTCATAACGCTGACATTGGAATTTTTAATCAACATTCAAATGCTGTGCAGCTTTTTTACATGTCTATTTATTCACTTCACTAATATTAGTATTATAATATATATATTATTTGTAGAATTAGATTCCGTAGGATCATTTCTGACTTGTGTGGTCCAAACAACTCCTGTCCAGAATAACAAAATATTCTGATGAAACGCATGAGTTATATAAATTAAAAGTTGATTTAATAAAAAATTTAAATAAAAAAAAAAGACTTTCTGATTTGATCTGATGAATCACTTTATTCAAATTGAGGATCTCATTTGAGGATTTTTTTTTTTTTTGGGGAAAACGAAAACGAAAACCTCAATAAAAGCGTTGAATGAAAAAAAAAAAAAAGAAGAAGATATTCGGTGCAGCCCTAGTATTTGCTCCACTGTCTAAGAACATGTAAACCTTGACCTTACCCAAAAAAAATGACTGCAACATACACACACATGCACACACACACATAGCCATCACCTAAATCTCATGCAACTCCCTGCAAAAAAACAAAAAAAACAGTCAGCATACAGAATCATTTCTTAAGTTATATGTACTTACAGAGAATATGTTCTGTCCTCACTCTTCCACTATCATTAGCTGTCCCATTTCGCTCTCATAATGTCTCCTCCTGTACAGTAGTAGAGCGAGGTGAGTCAGCTGGAGGCAGATAATTAGGGAGATAAGTAGAGGGTGGCAGATGTGAGAAAGAAAAAGTTTTTTTTTTTTTTACAGTGACGGGAGTCGGAGGAATCTTGAGTAATTATTGATGATAAAAGAGGTGTGGAGATGTTGATAATGTACCCAGGGAAGACTTCTGAGGACAGATGTGTTTGTAAGTCATGCTGCTGTTGTCACATGGAGGTGATGAATCCGCCATGGTTCCTTTTTTTTCTTTTTTTTCCATCCATGATTATAGCCGGCTCTAATGTATTTATGACCTGCTTGTTGCTGCCTGCCACAAGTCATGGTTTGGCACATGTCTAATTTAAACATGTCTCCCTCTCGTTCTGTCTCTCTGTCTCCTCCCTATCAGCTAATTTCCAGTGACGCAGATGGGGCCATTCAGAGGGCAGGACGCTTCAGGGTGGAGAACGGCTCGTCAGATGAGGTCCAAACAATATAAAACACTTGTGTGCATCCCACCCATCCCCTCACCCCTACATATCCTCACAAACCTCAGTAAATTGACAAAATATGTCTAATTCTGCTCATCTTTGAGGCCATAGAGGTGCTTTTCTTTGCCCTGAAACCCCCTAAAAATTATGATTGTCAAACATCTATAGATGAACACACATTTCTTTCATCAAATTATATCTCATTTATTGACTGCAACTTAAAGGAATAGTTTCACATTTGGGATATATTTGCTTTCTTGCTGAGATTTAGATGAGAAGATATGCTCTCATGTCTGTACGCTAAATACGATGCAGCCAAGATTAGCTTAGCTTAGCATAAAGACTGGAAATAGGACAGAAGAAAAACCATTGATCTTCTACGTGCATTTGTCTTTTTTTTACTTTTATCTCATTGTTGACTTTTTCTGGGTGCTAAGAATTATTCAAATTAAGCGATTTGAGACAAAAACATATGCCACCTGTGATGAGGGGTCGCACTGCTTCACTTTAAGGGCTCAGAAATTGAAAAGGTTCAAAAACATGAATATATCTGAAAAAAAATGATATAAGAAGACCCCCCACAGAAAACCTGGTTTAGCATAGAGAGGTAACGTTTTTTATATACTTTCATATGATATTTGATAAATGCACCAAAATGTCTGTCCCAGTGCTCATAGAAGAATGAACTTATTTGTGAATAATGCAGGTAAATGATGTCGTCCCAGATGCCTCCGTGTGCAAAACAATAACCGCAGATAACATAACATAACAGACTGTAGCTCACTGTGTCCGGGCCGAGTATTTTAATCGTTACTGCTGCATTGTGTAACAGTTTTCCACAGAGAAGACCGCTGTGACTCAAGCTGTGTGTGTGTGTGTGTGTGTGTGTGTGTGTGTGTGTGTGTGTGTGTGTGTGTGTGTGTGTGTGTGTGTGTGTGTGTGTGTGCGTGCGTGCGTGCGTGCGTGCGTGCGTGCGTGCGTGCGTGCGTGCGTGTTACAAACAGGCCTTGGACTACACGCCAGGAACCTGGAGGAGAACCGATGTCCATCTGGAGAATCCAGAGTACCACACCAGATGGTTCTTTAAATATTTCCTGGGAAAAGGTCAGTACTGCTCTGTTGTGCTTGGTTTTAAACACACACACACACACACACACACACACACACACACACACACACACA
>CALSCE010010647.1:10124740-10143910 GCA_943593645.1 Bovichtus variegatus
ACACACACACACACACACACACACACACACACACACACACACACACAGTCCTCGTCTCAGTCCTGATAATTGTGTCACTATAATGTAAAAAGTTGGCGACTTGCATTAGGTTGATTAATGCATTTTTTTTTCAGGAATAGAAAACCTTGACCGTGCGTCACTACTTGATGGGCTTTGAGTGTAAACATACCAGAATTGGCATATTAAATATGTTTAGTAATAATGTAAATAGCCAAATCGTTTTGTTTGAAATATAACTGCAGACCTTTGCGCCAACTTCCAGGTGTCTGTTGTTCACCATTTAAGTATAAAATAATATGATTGAAATAATATTTAACATACTTCAAACAGCTTTTTATATGTATTTATAATAGTTTAAACTACCAGGTAGAGTTCACTGTGGCCTAATTAGTTAATCTAGAGATTGGTTGAAGAGTAGGTAGAATTTCAGTCGTCCAACATTTTTTTTTTTTTTTGTTTTTTTTGTTTGGACTACAGTGGAGGAGGGAGAGCTGCAGAAATAAAACCTCCTCTGAATCTGTTCCCTGGTTCACAAGACGCTTCTTATGTTATGAAGTCAGCCTTGTCCTTACACTGCACCGCTCTCCATTCAAGGCCAAAACTTGTACCAGCCATATCCCCACTGAGAGTCTCAACCACACTCTAATCCCATACACCGCCCGGGGAGGAAGCCCGTAGAGGACACACGGCCTTTCTACCAGAAAGACTTGCCTCCAACAGATAACACAATTAAGATCAGACTGTGGACTTCTGAGACGAGCCTGGCGCTCTGCAGCAGGCTGGCAGGAGCCGTTCACAGGAACAGCCTATGTGATTGTTTAAGAAAAATACATTAGAAAAAGGTCTCCTGCTCCTTACACCTGTCCGACCCTCGTCATCCTCACCCTCGTCATCCTCACCCTGCCTGTTCTCAGGCTCGCAGTGGAGGCGACACAGAAAGCTGTGCAACAACAGATCATTGTCCGGCTTTTTATTTACCAGGACTCGAATCAGGAGGAACGCCTTCGGCTCCAAAAGATTGAGATAAAGCACAAAGTCCCAGATGAATGGGGATTGAATTGTGAAGAAAATTTAGGACGGCGAGAAATTTCTCCTCTAGCCAGGATCTGATCACGGTATGGCATGGGCAGTTTAAAATGTCGTCATGTCGCCAGAAAGTTGGCTCGACCTGTTTGGACTGCAGCTGAGCCATCTGTGTCTCACAGCCTGAGCAGAGCTGACTGCATCGTGCAACACAACACATTACGAACTCCAGGCCAATTATTCTAACACAAGCACTTCCTGTCTAATGAAGCATCCAATACAAACACTTGAATTCTCAATGTCTTGATGATTAGGTGATGAAGAATACAGTTGGACTTAGGTATGAAGACTTGACCTGATTAATAACAATCTGCTTTTTTTTTCTTTTCTTTTTTTCTCACACTGAGAAAAAGCTCAAGCTGCATTTTAACCCAACCATGCAAAGTCTTTTCTCACCTAAAGCATGAAAACCTGATTAATGGAGAATAAAGAGAGCTAAAAAAAAAAATAGACGAGAAGAGAAAGAAAATGAAATTGCGGGATAAAGGAAACATTAGAGGAAAAGAAAGGACCGAGAAAAGGGCAGCAATGCAGCAAGAGATCCTGGTCTGTTCGGCATTATTTCTGAAGATGTTACCCTGTCAACCGAAGAAGAAGAGGCATGAATGTGTGACTCTGCTGTGGAGATCTTTGTCTGTGACCATGTCGCACACAGAGAGAGCTGGCGATGGGTGATAAATGAAAGGGAGACAGAAAATAATGAGAGAATAGGTCGGGAGGAGGACAGACAAGCAGAGAAAGACGGGCCAGGGGAGCGAGGGTCGAATGCATTCTAGCTAAACAAGTACAGCTAAAACGTAATTCCTCTGATCCCTCTTTGTGGTATGTACGTATAATTGTATCTCTCTATTCAATCCCTCAGTCCACCAGAACTACGTGGGTACAGATGCGGAGAAGAATCCCTTCTACCTGTCGGTCGTCCTCTCAGACCAGAACAACCAGCGGGTTCCTCAGTACCGAGCCATCCTCTGGAGAAAGACGGTGAGTTTGCCGTCTGCACGCGTCACAGCAAGTCCTCAGATCCTTCACTTATGTAAACGTAGCAATAGGACAGTTTTCGACCCCTAGTAGCGCTATGAAGCCGTTTTACTATGCGCGTGTCCCCGTTTTGTTCATCACACGCAGAAGGACATTTATGAGCAGGGAAACGCATTCAACAATTTAGTTTTTTGCTCTATCGTTTCTGTATGTCGCACTTACATTGGCTTATTTGAAGCAAGCGTATTGCACTTAAAATGATTTCACCTATTTTGAAGTACTTGCAAGATCCTTATTGTTCGGAGTCGTATCCTCATGACAGTTGTAAATGTTGATAAATGTAATGTAATGTTAGACCTCAAGGATACACACAATGCATTTTTCCACGTAGCTTTTGTTTGTTTACAAGAACACTCCACAGGGCACCTTATTAAATACTATTATACAATGTTATTATTGGCCGGGACGCACTCGAAGCCGTTGTGAAATACTCTATAAACACACAGCTGTGACCGCATGACATCAGTATTAGTGCTGCAAAAAAAACTGTTTCAAAATGTCAGGTTGTGTAGTTAATTTTTGATTTACTGGGTGGGCTGAAGTGTGGATGATGAGAGATGGACATGATAGAGGAGGAACATAAAAATGAAAAGAGACACGCTGAAATAACTGAGACAGAAATTGACGCCGCCTAAAACCCCCCTTAACTGTTCTACAATCAATGTAAACCCCCGTCTCTCGTGGCTTATTGCATAAGTATTATCAGCTAAATGTATTCAAACTATCAAAAGTACTGGTTCTGCAGAAAAATGGCTGCTTTGACTGACATATTGATATTACAATGTATAACATGTTATGTTATAATGGTAATTCTGATGTATCGGTGTGTAAGTAGCTTGGGGGGTCGTGAGATTATTATTGTGGTACAAATAAAGTGAAAAACGAGTTCTACTACATAAACATATATTCATTTTTTGGAGCTTTTCTCTAGTCTTAATAATTAAATAATGGATAATTTTACCTCTTTGGGCCTCGAACATTAATCTAAATGAAATCGCCTGTGGCGTTTATAGGAGAAATCTCTCTGTTAAATGTAGCGACGGAAAAAGTACAACATAGTGGAGCAGAGGCATAAAGTAGCATAACATGGAAATACAAGTAGAATACAGGTACATCATTACCATACTTAATGTAGTTACTTTCTACCGCTGCCTCACAGGATCTTCCCCAATCAGAAGGGAAGGTACTGAAACTTTTGAAAATCAGATTAAGTTTCAACATGAACATTTTCTATTGTGTGTGTGTGTGTGTGTGTGTGTGTGTGTGTGTGTGTGAGAGAGATGCATGTTTATTATGTGTGTTTGTAGTGTAGTGACTCAGCTTCATGACCAAGATAGCTTGGATTTAATTTTGGCCTCCAGCCTCATCTGGAACCTGATTAGGGTGGTGCACCTCCGCTGCCTGATCACATTGATTTTGTCTTGTTTCCGTCAAACTGGTACAGGATGTTGTTGTTGTTGTTGAACAGAACAACTTTGTTGGCCTTGAACTGCTCGGGTTTAATTTGGTCCTCTGTGATTAATCTATGACTGATTGGAAAAAATATATATGCTGTACATTTATGTAGGGTGATGGAGTTTGCAGGATATTCTTTTATAAATGAGCAACAGGTTAGAGGAAGTGACTCCTCAGAGGAAAGGTTGTAATCTCCGATTCTGTGTCACTCCCGTTTGCTCAGGGCACTCTGAAGATCAGCCTCCCCTACAGCCCGACCAAAACACTATCAGTCAAGTCCATCCTAAGGTGAGAAGTGCAGCCTGGAGCTCTGCAGACACACTTCGTTCACTCTTTACAACACATGTATGAGAGTTAATATCGTTGGTTATCTCATGCTGCTGCTGAGACGTAAAGACTTGCACACGGAGATGTGGCTGACGGCAAATCAGAGCCTCGCATTGCAATAAAAGAAGCACCATTTTTTACGTCCAACCCACATAAATACACACAGAAATATACTGATAGTATACTATATATATATATATATATATATATATATATGTGTTACACACTGTTGTGTAGGTGCACTCATATTTGCCACTTTGTGTTATTCTAACAAAATATCATCCCTATATGGGGATGTTAAAGAAATTATTATATATTGCTATATACCTGCTAGTTGTGAAGAATTTAAATGTAATCAGTTTAGGGCTGTAATTAACCATTATTTTTCTTTATCATTTTGTATATAAAACGTTTTTGCAAATGTTTTTGAAATTTTTGGAAATTATACTTTTTCAGTGCCCAAGTGGGACATATTATTTATTATTTGTCTTTTTTTGTTGTTGTCAGATTAACAGTCCAAAAATATATTTAATTTAAAGCAGAAAATCCTCACATTTGAGAATCTGGAACTGGAGAATGTTTATTTTACAAGCACTATCATATAAAAGTAGCCCAATCTGGCAGCACATATCTTCAACATTATGTTTTTCCAGTAGCAGATTTTGCGAGTGCGGGGTGACGGGATGCAACAAGATGCATGAAGCAGAAGATTGGAGATTATAAATTCCTCAGGCTCAAACTGAGAATGAATGAGGACAAATGGTACAAGCGGGATGAGAAATCCCCTGTATCAGGTCTCGCTCCTTTTTCTGTGTAACCCTTCTAGCTATTTGTCTTCCATCGATCCTAAACACCCCTTTCTCTTTCTTCTTTTCCATTATTACTTCCTCCTGTTCCTCCTCCTCCTCCTTCCCTTACTCCCAGTGCTATGAACATGGACAGGTTTGAGAAAGGCCCCAGGGAGATCCTCAACCCGGAGATTCAGAAGGTGAGATTCAGAGCAAATGAAATGTGGCACAGGTCCATTTCATGCCAGGCCGGATCAGCAGCATGTACACTGCATACTGTCCTCAGGCTGGAGTGCCTGTCAGTGTTTATAATAATTACTATGTCCTCTTTTCTCAGGATCTCCTGGTGTTGGAGGAACAAGAGGTATTTTTTTTCATTTTTGATTCTGTATACTGATATTGTCTTAAATCTTGCAGGAAGAAAACATATGAATTATATCTCTCGACTACAGTTTTTATAATCTTCTAATGTAATTGTACAGTAAATGCATGCTATTAATAAAGACTGATAATTAGCACTTCTAAATACCTTTTTGTGTGCATCATATTTCTTACAATAGCAGCAAGTGTAAATTATTTCATAATTTTAACCCAGCTATAATTTTGTAGGGTTCTGTCAACTTTAAATTTGGCGTCCTGTTTGCCAAAGACGGACAGCTCACAGATGACGAGATGTTTAGCAATGGTGAATCCCTCTTCCTTTTTTTTGCCAGTGTCCAAACTAAAAGGGATAGTTCAAGAAGTGTTCTGAAGTGTTTAGAGGAGAAGATCGATACCATTTTCATATTTGTGCGTTGGAAGCAGCAGCTAAGTTTAGCTTAGCATAAAGACCTGAAACAGGGGGAAATAACTAGCCTGGTTCTGAAGGTAACGAAATCTGCCAACCAGCACCTCTAAAGCTCCCAAACGAACATGTTATATCTCATCTGTAAACTGTGCCCAGCCGAGAAATATTCCAGCACGTAACCCACCCCTTCCTTCTCTTTTTGACACGTTTCTTGTACATGTCAAACAAACAAGATATAACATGTTAATAAGTTGGCTTCAGAGGTTTTGCCATGTGGCTTTTTATCACTTTGGGACAGTGCCAGGCTATCTGTTTTCACACGCTTCATATTTTAGCGTACAAACATGTAGTGGTATCTGTCTTCTCATCCAACTCTCGGCTAGAAAGCGAATAAGGGTATTTGCCCAAACTATCCCTGTATTACAACAGAATGTACTGCAATACATAAAAATATATCTGCAAAGTCATACGTCCTGTGTTTGTTTCAGAGACGGGGAGTGAAAGCTTCGATAAGTTTCTCAATCTGCTGGGTGATTCCATTACGCTGCAGGGATGGGCAGGATACCGCGGAGGGCTAGACACCAAGAGTAAGAGAGCTCACATCTGCTGATTTACAACATCATTTTAAAAGTAAAAGGCTTTTGAATATGCCGTTTCCCTTTTGTCTTCTTCTGTCTCCATCCACCTGCAGATGACACTACAGGAATGAACTCCATATACACAGTGTATCAGGGCCATGAGCTCATGTTCCATGTGTCCACCATGTTACCCTACTCTAAAGAGAACAAACAGCAGGTGGGTGTCTGCATGTGTAACTGTGTGTTTCTGTCCTGATATATCGTTGTTTTCTTAGCCACAATAAAGGAGTGATGATGTCGGTCTACTACTATGGACCAGAATGGAATATTTCAACAACTGGATTGACATAAAATTTGGTTCAGACGTTCAGGATCCCCAGAGGATGAATCCGATATACCTCGACAGTCCGCTGATGTGTCCTCTAGCGCCACCATGAGGCTTACATTTGTGGTTATGAGTGGAAGTTTTAAAGACCATCTTTGGATTGCCATTGGACGTTCATGTTTAATTGTTATAACTTTGGTCAAAACGTGTCCAATACTTTGGTTTATGACTCGCACCTGCAAAACTAATGACCTCAGCCTCAGCTGTACTTTGTGTCTAGTGTTAATTAGCTAATGTTAGCATGCTAACACCCTAAATTTAGATGATGAACATGGTTAACATCAAACCTGACATTGTAAGCGTATTAGCATTAGCACAACAGTTTAACAGGGCAGGGTTGCACAGCTCTGGATCGTCGAGTAAGTGATTGACCACCGCAGCATTTCTCCAAAAGTTGATTCTGTTAGCTCACCTGGTCAAGCAGGAACCCTGTGTACTAAGGCTAAATCCTTACTACAGCAGCCCAGGTTTGAGTCCGATCATGTCTCCCCCTTGCCAGTCTTTCTTAAGCTTTTATAATAAGGCAAAAAAAGAGAAAAGCCCAAGCTTTACACTGGGAGAGACATGAGAGAATCTATGACATCTATGAGAGAAATTGCAGAAACTTTAATTGCACATCAGTCCCAGGTCTTCATCTCTATGTAATTTAGCAGAAAAAAGACTCCACTTTAACATGGCACTGATAGGAAGCCAGTACAATGGCAGCCGACTTGGCAAAATGTGCTCACTATAGGAAGAAAAGGAGAAGAAAGGACGCCATTGCTTTACTGTAGAGCTCCATTCTGTAATGCCAATATTAATGAGTATGATTTAAAAGGGTTGCTGCTTAGCATATCCGACACATAATTGGATTTCTTCTTAAGATAAAAAAAGATAAAGACATTCTGGCGGTCAATAATGAGGAACAGTCTGTGCTTGTGAGTGTGACAGCTGGTCTCCCTTCCACCTGAGAGAGAGAGAGAGAGAGAGAGAGAAACTGTATCACAGGGAAGAATATGATTGTATTTCACACCTTAGTCGCTCTGAGATGTAAAGTCAGTTCAGCTAAATTGGTGAAGTTGTAGTCTTATTATCACTACAAAAGTGTTGTCACCCTGACAATGTTGCTGTGTGTATAGACTTCCTGGTAGTGGGGCTAAAAAAAAGTTAGTTCTGAGGTTAATGCTAGAAGAAAGGCTGATTTAAAATCCAAATGATTCATACTCTTTGGATCAGGGTTGTTCAGAGGTAGCAGTCTGTCTCTCAGATGCCTTGTTGACATGTTGGCCTGATTGTAGCCTCATGAGAAGGCTCACAGTGTTCAAAATAGAAATGGTTCTTCCTCTGAGGAGCATGAATTTGGTCGTTAAATTTGACAACAAAATGTGTTTTAGATTTTAAAATGTCTTGTGCTCAAGTGGAAATTATGACAATAAAATGTAGTGAATTTAAGGGTTCATCCTCTGAGGAAAATACATTTCTTCTTTTATTCTACCTGGACACAATTAGTATCAGTAGTGTGTGTTGTATTTTTTACATCTTTTTGTGCAGATTAATTGTTATTCAGCAGCTTGTATGGATGTGTCCACTTTGGTCATAGCTTAATTCTCTGAGGACTGTGATTTTTCGCTGCAAATTTTATGGGAATGCAGGTTTTATCAGATGCGTTGTCATGAACCAAAGAGTTGGACGTGGCTAGATTTTGGCTTGATGGTGCTGCGAGCCAAGAGGTCATAGTTATTATGTCTTTCTCTGAAAACGTGTTGCATGGACACACCAGCCATCGTGCATTGCCATCACAGGCCAAACAAATAAAAATATGAAGCAAAACAGAAAAATGTATTACACTGACGTTGATGGAGAGAGGACGGGTGGCAACGAGAATATAATAAAAAAAAGCCAACTAGAGATGGCAAAACGAAGTGCAGTAGATGTGCTCGATGTTTCTGCCTCTGAGGTTTCGAGATCAGAGACTTGAAATTATTGCTGCTTTTTGAAGGTGTTTATGGTGTGAGAATGACAACCTCTCCCACAGTTGCACTATCTACGTCTCCATGCAGCCCTACTCAGTACCTAATCAACATAATGATGCAGACTCATTAACTGTAAAGCTTCTATAATTAATATTTTTATATACACAGTGGATGAAATGACTTCATGTAATATGAAAGGTGTCGCTCATAATAACAAACCAACAGAGAATAATCACTATAGTCCCCCTCAGCTTTTGGCGCCTTCAGTTCATTAATTTGGTTTTACGACCCGCAGCTTTCCTGTGTTGATTGACTCTCACCGCTCTCATCACTGCAGGCAGCTGTTTAAGGGGGAAAAAGCTCAGACAAACCCACTTAACGCTAACTTTCCAGCACCAAATAAAGTTGAGGTGAAAGGGACAGGTGCATGCTGGGTGTTCTAAAAACAACCTGACGTGAGTTATTGTAGTTTGGCCCACAGTTCGCAGCGATGCCTGTGACATACGGCTCATGGAGGTGTGAGACTTTCACGTAAAAGTAAACATCCGTCACGTCCAAGCCCTTGCCGAACAACTTAACACGATGCTGGTTAAGGCTATCGCCGGCAGGGACAGCTCTCTGTCGTTTGCACTTTAGGCTACTGGAGTTTTGGCTTCTGTTGCGACTTTACCGCGCCGGCGCACTCATGCCTGCAGGTGAGCGAGACGCGCTCTCTTCATTCACTGAATCCTTCCTCTGAATGCCGAGTTTCTTTTTCATCTGTAGCATCCACTCCAGATAGCTGCTGCTCCATTGCTTTGGTCTGTCCCGTATGGTGATTACTCTCAGGAGTGAATATTGTGCATAAATTCATCAGGGGCAAAGCAACACGACTGCGACTGAATGCTCATTTTGCTCTGTGTCTGCTGGATGTGTAAATAGGCAATCGTGTGCTAACTCATTCGTCGTAAGAACTTTTATAAGGTGACTATATATCAATGTTGTGTTTTACGGTTTGTTGCTGTGCCCCTAAGTGACCATAAAATCAATTAATCCAGGTTTAAAGACTTCCTCCTGTCTCGCATGAATCACAGAGTACTGAGGTTAGTTCTTTCCTCACCTTGTGTCTCTTGTGTCTGTCCCCGCTTGCAGGTGGAGAGAAAGAGACACATTGGAAATGACATTGTTACCATAGTATTCCAGGAAGGGGATGACGCATCGTCGTCCTTCAAACCGTCTATGATTAGGTCGCACTTCACCCGTATCCTTCACTCGGACAGTGATTGTCAGAGAAATGAAGTGGTAATCAGCGACATGTTCAGAAGTTACTGAGCAGATATCACATCAGCCCTGTAACGCTGAAGATACACGGCTCGCTATTGTGTCTCCTATATAATCAGTGTTTCCTTCACTTCACTTCCAGATATTTTTGCATTAGTTAGGTATAATAGCCAGAATGACAGTTACAGGTGAGTGCTTTGATTAAAGCTGTAGTTTATGGTGTTTCAATCCCGACCGTGTCACAGCGGCTTTTCAACTTCTATACCTGCTACGTGCTCTTCGTTGTTTCTTTGATTTAAGGGAAAATGTACCGTCTCCTATGTGAATTTCCAATCAGTGTTGATGGTGAAAGTAGTCTATTTGAAATAATAAAATCCTAATTGAGCACTGTATTGTCCAAGAAGGCTGAGTTCTCCTGCTGCAGTCTGCGCGCAATGCATCCAGGTACGTGGCTCAGCGAGCAGAAAACTCAGCCTTCTCGGTCAGTAGCGCGCGCTCTGAGGAATTCAGTTCTTCAATCGACTGCATTTTCCCGTCGACACTGATCGGACATCCACATAGAAGGTGGCGAATGTTCCCTTTTTGAAATGAGTGGTTGGCTTTACCATACTGTGGGACACTGCGTCCATTCTACGTGTAAGAGGGACGTTACATATCTGTTCTTTGTCACAGGTTGAAGATATTCTCAGAGGAGAGCGTTCCACTGTTTGGACCCCCTCTCCCATCTCCGCCTGTATTTACTGATCACCAAGAATTCAGGGACTTTTTATTAGTCAAATGTAAGAAGAATCCACTAGAATATGGCCAAAAGATTTGTCTTCCCTATTTCCTGTTTTTGTAATCTAATGTTGCTTCATCTCCTGCAGTAATCAATGGAGAGAAAGCCACACTGGAGACGCCAACGTTTGCCCAGAAGCGCCAGCGGACCCTTGACATGTTGATCCGCTCGCTCTACCAGGACCTCATGCCGGACCTGCACAAGGTACAGGTGCACTGCTGACTCTTAGATGGATGTGCTTTTCATCCGAGTCGTCTCCTCTGTCTCCTCCTTGTCACTTTTCCACTGCAGCCATCAGTCTGCCTCTGCATACTGCACCACACTGGACTGGATACTGCTGCAATGCCGACTTTCCCAGCAGGGCTCTCTCTCCTCGCATCCTTTTTGAGCTTAATTCTATTGTTTGTTTTTTTCTTCCCCTCTTTTCACTGTCGCTCCTAACACGATTTACTTCTCACTGTGTTTCCCTGCTGCTGTTCTCACCCCCTGCCTGGGTTAGTCTCTAAGACCCCTTTCTGCTTTCTTTTTTCCTTTTTGTGTGTGTGTTTGTGTGTGCGTGTGTGTGTGTGTGTGCGTTTGTGTGTGTGTGTGTGTGGGTGTGTTTGTGTTGGTGATCCACGTTTAGGTTCCTTTTTCTCCCCAGAACATGTTAAACCGGCGGTCCTTCAGCGATGTTCTGCCCGAGTCTCCAAAGTCGGCACGCAAGAAGGAGGAGGCACGGCAGGCCGAATTTGTCAGAATAGGGCAGGTAAGGAAGTACACGCACACACACACAGACACACACACACACACACACCCACACACACACACACACACACAGTATTACAAGTAAACCAGAGAAACACCCACCTGTACACACACATGGAAACCAGGATACACACCCAGACAAAGGTAGACACACACAAACGACGCACATGGCCAAGCACAAACACACCACGTGTAAACACAGATGTTGATTATTGATATCATTGAGCATAATATCAGCAGTTAGCGTTAAGCTATTATCTAACTGGTCAGGAACATAATTATATACATATATTTTGTAAAAAAAAAAAAAAAAAATCATATTCAGCCTTTCGTAATTGCCTCAATGTTGAAATGAATATCTTAAAAACAGAAGAAATCATGTAACTTTTATTTACTATATATTTCTTTACTGAATCGTTTAACTGGATTGTCACCATTAAAGTGAGGATAGGTTCAAAATCCCCAGTCCATGTTTTGTGCAAATGTATTTATTCATGCTACACTTGCACAATTAAACACTTAAACGTTTTTAGTATTTCTCAATTCTCAGTGACTTCAAGAATAACAAGTTCAAGTTATATATAAAAAATAAAAGGCTACGTGCCTTATTTCTCAGAAACTTCAAAAATACATTGTACACAAAAAACCATGTTAAACTGGTATTAACAATAATGCTTGACACAGCTTTGACTTGGTGTGCTGGATTACTGTCCATCAGTTGCAATATCTATGTACTTTTTTAGAAAAAAGAACATAGTTGAATTGAGTGAACAAAGTTTTTTTTTTTAGGGTTTCAGAATCTTATAAGATAAGAATCTCGATTTTTGCATGAATTGACTTTTTCCCACACCCCCACTTTTTTTATCTACCAGTGCATTTCTCAATTTTGACGCAATTATGAGCCAAATAGAGAAACTGCGGCTGTAACAGAAGCATCGACTTGCATCTGTGATTTGTGAGGAAGATCTGTGACTTTTTACTATGTTAAAGTGTGACGTGAGTGAACTGGACACCTGCTTTCAGGAGGGTCCGGGTGAAATAAGAGTAACTATAATTATACACAAACAAAGTGTGAAGAACTGTCTGTGGTGCTGAACCTAGATGACCTCTGGCATTAAGGAAATAATTAGTTTCTCGTTGTCTTTGAGATAATAGATATTCTTCGGACACATGGCCGACACATATTAAACAATGAATCATTGTTCTTGATAGTCCCTTTACCCTCAAACCAAATGCAAAGTAAGATTTTTTTTTTTCAGCTGAGAAACACTGCTAGAAGAAATTAATTACTTGTAAAAACACACGCTAATGCTTCCAAAGTAATTCAGTCTCTCTTGTTTCCTTTGTTTGTTATCTTCATTGGCTAACCCTTGTTCTTTTTGGTGTTACTGTTTGTGTTTTCTCTTGCTCCTGTCGCTCTCTGCTCATAAACACAAAGCCGAGGCATCGACGCAGTGTGCTGTAAAGCATGAAAACAAAGAAAGGCAGACGTGTCGAGTCATTGATTATCCAGTGTTGTAGAGACGAGGCGTTTATCCTGAACTAAACTGACTCCCTCGACGTGTGATGCACATTATACACAATGCTTTCATGTTGTGATGGGTTCCTGATAGGTCAGAATATGTATTTTTTTTTATGGATATTTTTCCTCACGGATGGCAAAGTACACATCACTGCCGAGCCGTTGTTCTGTTGGGTGGTATTGATTTCATTACCTCCAGATTGCCTGTTTATGCAGATATGTAAATAGAGATGCCTGACTGTGCAGCTTGGATGGAAATTGTCAATCTGATCAAATTGTTGCAGCTTGAGCATTGGTGCAAACTGTATTCTATTTAAAATTTGAAGCAACTACACCTTTTATTTAATGTATTATGACACTTATTTTTTTCTTTTTTACTGTTGCCAGTCTGCTCGTCTGTCAGAGTTCTCGCTGTCTACATAAGCATGGACACGGGGAATCAACAATGGCAGGGTAGTTAGGTATTAGAGATGGAATAAAAAAGTGCATAATTCAGCAACTCAAGCCCTGCTGTCCTTCTTGTAATGCATTTAAATGCACGACTCACATGCAGTACACACTCCTGCAGCCCCAGTCCATGGTTTGAATGTCTTGTCCACATATTGTTTAAATATCAAGCACATTATTTATTTCAAAAAGTGACTAGTTACTTAAAGTGTAGGTTTAAAATGCAGGCAACCTAAAGTGACACTTTTTACATGGTTCAGGATTTTTCAGGGGGAAAAATCAAGGCCTTGAACATTTTTGAAAACAGACGGAGGTTATTGACAGTACTTGAATTTATATGTTTTATGTAAGAATAGAAATTGAGTTTTTTGATATTTTTTACTCATTGTTTTGATGTTCACACATTCAAGCCTCTCTCTCTTTTTTTAATTGTTGTCTGGGAGCTCGTTCTCATTATAAACAAATCTCAGTGTTGTGACAGTAATTCACTTGTGCTGGGTCCTTGAATTTGAAAGAATTGGGCCTGGAAAGTCTATTCAACTTTATACTTCTACTCCACTACATTTCAGACGGAAATGTTGTGTTTTTAACTTCACTACGTTTGTCCGACAACTGTAGTTACTTCTCAGATTAAGATGGTACATTAAAAACATGAGAATCGTATCATATACATTGCATTGTTGAAGATTAAACCAGTGGTTCTCAATCGTTTTGACTTGTGACCCACTAAAAGAAAAGTGTGCGTGTCGTTGAGGATTTCCATGAGTTGTTAGCAGCAATTTCTCCTCTAATCTCCTCATATGGTTTAGTTGAAATAACTGTTTAAGGCCCAAAGACATAACATTAGCCAATATTTTATTAAATTTATGTAGCAGAATGTAGATTTTTCTTCTTTCTTACCTCAGTCATCATCTCTTGACTCGTCGGATTCATCATGTGATCCTTTTGGAGGGAGACCAAACCCGAAATACTAACAATAACTATATATAAAGTAGTTAAAGCTAGCTACTTACACATTGTTTCATCAGTATTAACGCTCTAATAATGTCATATGCAATGAACAATAAGTACTTTTTGCAATAAGTCACATTTTACTTACATTCTTATACTTTAATTAAGTATCTGAGTCCTCCTTTCAGCACTGCAAGCCAAAAAAGACATAATTGACGGATGCTGTTGTGTCATATCTGATGCCACTTTGTTTTTTAGGCTCTGAAGCTGAAGACCATTGTGAGAGGAGATGCCCCAACGAGCCTCGTCACCACCGGCCTGTGCAGAAAAGAGGCGAGAGCACATCTTTCAGACATTACACTGCAGAACATCTTCCTCTTAACACATTTAATCTAAAAACATTTATTTTAACGGGAGTGGTGAAAGTGAGAAAAACAAAATCTCTAAGTCTGATCTACACACAATATGATGATATGTACTTTGTGTTTAGAGCATATGGAGGAATTAAAAGTCTCCTGGGAGAAAACATGAGTGCTTTTAGTCGTATTTAGAACACGGGTTAGTGGTGCACTTCAGCCTCTTGTGGCCAGAATAAGTATTACAACAACAAACAAACAAAACAACTTTTTAAAACTGTTTTCACAGACTCAGATAATTTCCACCTGTTATTATGTCATAAACACAGGACAGAAAACATTGCTGGATCACCAGAATATTGTTTTAAAATATTTTAAAAACAATATTCTTCCATAGCAAGTGGATCTTAATTCCAATAAGTCTCTTTGTATATCTCCGTGTATCTGTTTGTATGTGCATGTTTGCTGCAGCCATGGGAGTCCCAGTCCTTCAGCAGCACATTCCCCTACGAGATCGTTTGTGCCGACTCCTGGGGTCAGTCTCTGCTGGCTGCCACCGACGCGGCGGGGGTCATGCTGCTGGATGGTGAGGTCATCCCTCATCAATATCTCCCTATGTCCTTCTGAAATAAAGGCACTCATCCATAACCATTCAATACTGCGCTCAGCAGAAAAAGCCATGGCAAACAGCTAACATGATGATGATAATGATGTTGTCCACGTTTCAGGCCCGGATCCAGCTCTGTCCAACGCTGGTGAGTGCCACGCAGTCGATCCTCATGCATCTTTTTCAGGGGATTCTTTTTTGTTTTTAGCAAATTATTTCAACCTCAGTTGTGACATATTCGCCCGTCTTTTTTATTGAGATTCATGCGTCGCGTTTCAGAGACGCAGTCTGTGCCCCCAGTGCAGGTGTTTGACAAAACCATGGTGGTGAAGCAGGTGCACGTTCTCGAGCCTCAGGACCTGCTTATCACCAGGGCTGACAAAGGTAGGCTTACCACCACCACGCCCCCTCCCAGGAAGCACATCAGAGACTGCCCCCCCTTGTCATCCTCTCATTCATTCTGCACTTCAACAGTATTTACAGCTCATCTTCTTTCTCATTATTCCCATTCCTCTCTCTTATTTTTCATCTCTGTCATCTCTGTGTTGTTTCGTGCATGCTTACCCTTTCCACCTCCGTAGGCCCAGTGAACACATTGATCTCTGGCTGGGATCTAAAGAAGCTGACCTATAGAGAACCAATCCCTGTCGAGGTTGTGTGTGTGTGTGTGTGTACATATAAAATAGTGTGTGTCTGTTTATCCTGCAGGACCTACGAGCATTAAATAACACAAATAGTACATACAGTCGCTGTGAATCAACAAATGGCTTTAGGATTCCTCCCATGTTTGCCTCAACCAGAAGAGCATGTAATTAATTACCCTGCAGATGATTAGTCAACCCTGATATTGACAAACAGGGTTGACTTGGTTTTGATAATGATTATGTGATGGCAGCGCAAACATTTGTCACGACTGTGTGTGGGCTTCGATCAAAGCTTCTGAGAGAGCAGGAGCCTTAAGAAGCCTTCTAGTAATCCTCCTGCAGTACAACACCATTGTCTGGCCGTGGGAGGATGCTATAAAGGAGACGGCAAATTAAAGAGTAACCTTCATGCAAAACAGAAGTGGCTTTTGTTTTGTTTTGCAGGGAAGGACGCTCGGCTCTATGTGTACAGACTCGGCACGCTCAAGAGAGGCCTGGAGGAGAAGCAGCTCGTCAGGAGCAAGTGTGACAGCCGGGAGAATAAACTGGAGAAAACTAAAGGTAAAGAGGAGGCATGCTAGAGTAAACCACAGTGTTGCACCTACTGCAAATGAAAGCCTACGAGAAAAAAGGAGAATATATCCTGTAATCTAGAGAAATGTACTTTGATTCGGCTGTTTTAAAACACCAGTCAGGCCCATATTTACGTTTTTATTTTCTGCTTGCTGCAATGATTTCTCCTGTTTACACTGGCCATTAAGAGCTCCCCTCCTAATGCACTCAGACATGTCAGCCTGAAGCAAGATATTGTGACCTTTATGAACGTCCTCTTGGCAGTGCAAACGCACAACCTCTGACCTGCTGCTGGTGTCATGCCAGCTGTCTGTACTGGATGCATTGATCTGTGGGATGATGCCAGGGAACAGCACCTGCAGCACAGCACACGTCCAATGTCCTGTCTGTCTGTCTTTCTCTTGGCCCCACCCACCCTCCTCCTCCACCTCTTTGTCCCAGGCTGTCATTTGTACTCAATCAACACCCACCACGGCTCAGAGCTAAGGATAGTAGCAGCCATCAGGAACAAACTCCTCCTCATTACCAGGAAACATCCACGTTTCGAGGGCCTCAGCGCCGTCGCCCCGGGAGCAGACTCTCCAGTGGAGGAGTTTCAGTACATACGGGTACGACAAGCTCTGCATGAGTGAATAAAATAATGGATATTGGATAGAATAATGAATTACAGCAATTGGGGGAATTAAAAAATGTAAATTGCAAAAGATGTACTACATGTGCTACGTCTCAGAATCTAGATTATATTATATCAAATCTGAACACAGACATGAGACATATTTTTAGATTAAGTGTGACTAACACTTTCCCAGGATATAATTATCTCCAATCTTCACTGTGAATAAACATCCAATAAATCCGTTTAGAAATCAGAAAAAACTTGTCACTTGACGTCTATCAGTTTTCTTCCAATATCAAATGAATGCAGTGATGGATGTCTGCACATCTCTGCGTGCATTGCGTACTGTTAATAGTTAAATCAGCATACTTTTAATGGTGCCAATTTGCCAAAATGTCAACAAATTAAAAAGACATTAAAAACGAGCATGGTTATCTACCAAATACAAGTAAGACAATGACAAATAAGAGTCTAATAATAATAATAAAAAAGAGTGAAAACAGAGCTTTATTAGCGTTTATCCAGGTCGTCCTCACCAACAAAAAATACGGTCGTATGTACAAGCAGCATCATGATTATAATGATGATAAATCACGTACGTACTGGCTTAACTACGTACTTATTTTACCCCCCGCAACCTTTTTCTAAACCTTTAAACCGTAGTTTTATTGCCAAAACCTACATAGAAACAGTCATATATGTCGTTTTTTGGGAGTCACTGGAAACCGACCTGTGCTGCCGTTTTGGTTTAATGATCCGTTGCTTGTTCATGTTTCATATATATATGGATGGATATTTCCATTAAAGTAATTAAACCAATCCATGTGTGTACCATCCATCCATTAGGAGATCTGTCTGTGTGACCCGCCGGTGGTGATGGCGCTGGTGGACGGGCCGACGGGGGAAAATGACAATATGATCTGTGTGGCCTATAAACATCAGTTTGACCTGATCAATGAGAGCACTGGAGATGCCTACCGGCTACACCATGTCGATGCCAACAGGGTGAGGCGCACATGCACGCACATCTTGTTATGTTTGCTAGAGTTGAGCAGAACTGAGACCTCCAGTCGGCCCAGTTGGTGGCTTTATTTATCTGCTGATTGCCAGGCTGCTTGAGTGAATCAACACGTTGTCATTCACAGCCACCAGCTGGCGAATGAATGAGTGTGCTGGAGGATGAACAGCTGTTCTAATAAACCGTCTTATTCTGCTTTGACCATTTCTCCTTTGAAAGAGTCAACACAATAAGTAACTGTTGCCTGGATGGTTACCCAGTATCTTGTCTCGCATACATGACCTTTTGAAATGAATCTCCTAAACTCACCCCGTCTCTGCCTGCAGGTGAATTTTGTAGCGGCCATTGATGTTTATGAAGACGGGGAGGCGGGCCTGCTGCTGTGCTACAACTGTGAGTCTCACTTTAACATCTCAGGTGGTATTTGACTTAGAGCTGCAACGATAAGGCAATCAACTATTTTGATGAACAATTAATTTGTCAAAGTAAGGATACATGTCAGAAAATGCGCTTTTTTTCTGCCTCTCAAACATGGAGATTTCCTGCTTTTCTCTGTTTTATATCATATTAAAGTAAATGTCTTTGGGTTTTGGACTAATAAAATAAGATTTTTAAAGGACTTGGACTTTGAGAAAATGGGAGGGACATTTTTCACTATTTTGTGACATTTTCTAGAACACACAATTAATCGATTCATATAGAAGCTAATTGGCAGAAGAATCAATAATGAAAATAATCGTTAGTTCCAGCCCCATTTTGATTTAGCTGAGGCTTAATGTTTTTCCTCCACTGCACCTTTCTGGAATGAAAATTGCTCCATTAAGAGTCAGACATGGATTTTAGGATAAGTCTGAATAATGGGACAAATAGATGTCAAATCTCATTAAACACAGACAACAACAAAAAAGCAACAGTAAACATAATAAAGTAAATAATTAGATTTTAAAGTTGAACCTGTTTCCTGTGTGTCTCTTACAGATCTTTGCTCCTATAAGAAAGTTTGTCCGTTTAACGGATCCACACCGATGATCCAGTCCAACACCTCCGATTTCCACTTCAGCTGGAACCAGATG
The DNA here is from genome assembly GCA_943593645.1 of Bovichtus variegatus. Classification (NCBI taxonomy): domain Eukaryota; kingdom Metazoa; phylum Chordata; class Actinopteri; order Perciformes; family Bovichtidae; genus Bovichtus; species Bovichtus variegatus. The sequence goes on from CALSCE010010647.1 coordinate 10,143,747, forward strand.
CCCAATGCTATTGGTAGGTTACCACGGCAACTATGCTCGGGCCCCACCCGGCCCATGCTGCTGGCCTGTCGCCATGGAAACACTGTGTGTAGCCACAAGCGTCCAACGTGATTGGATTGTGTGTGTGTGTGTGTGTGTGTGTGTGTGTGTGTGTGTGTGTGTGT
>CALSCE010010647.1:10143920-10190904 GCA_943593645.1 Bovichtus variegatus
GTGTGTGTGTGTGTGTGTGTGTGTGTGTGTGTGTGTGTGTGTGTGTGCATGTTTTTATGAATGCAGAAAGAGATGAAAAGCAAATACAATTGTTGCGGAACCTGTGAACCTGACCCAGTTGATAACAACATGCTGCTGCCCTCCTTACACTCACGCACACACACACACACACACACACACACACACACACACTGAAACAAATGTACTGAAAACATATTGGAGAGCATCAGTTTAAGAACGACAGTTAAACTACTCTTGAACTTAATGAATATGTCTAAAATTTAGAGCTGCAGCCCAAATCAACATTAACATTTTTATTTTATTTTCATTCTATATAAATACTGTATTTCTGCACAGTTGTGACTACATTAATAATATTAGTATTATATTACTTACCTGCTTCCTACATTTATGTTTACAAAACTGACGAGTTATCGAGTTATATTCATTAAAGCAAGTGGATTTATTAAAAAAAGATTTAATCGTTTAATCTGATGAACTATTTTATTCACATTGAGGATTTTATTTTTTATTTTTAGGGAGATGGTGTCATATTTTAGTGTCTTTCAGCTCTTTGTTTTAGTTTTTATTGCCCCTATTTTGGTTCATTGTCACTGCTCTCGTTAACCTAATTTCCAGGGGTTTTCTGCAGAAAAAAAAAAAAGGCGGATGAACCCACTGTACACCACTAGTCCAGAACTAAAGGGCAGACGGACAAAGTTAGAGACTAGCTGGTGAACAATGTGACCTAAATTCATCACAACTCGTGAAATGAATGCTAATGTTGCTCCATATCTGCTGGTTGTGTAAATAGGCAACTGTTTGGAATATTTCACAAAAAAAAAATTTTTTTTATTATCCATTTTACTTCCATATTCAGTCTTCGTACTTTAACTCAGTCCAGTCAACCAAGGCTTATAATTAAACCATAACCTGCTCCATCATGCCCACGCTTTTTCATTCTCGATCATGCCCACGCTTTTTCACGAGGGGAAGCGTCCGGAGCCCCTCAAGGAGACGCTCAGCCTGACTGCTGTGTCTCTCATTGTCCTGCATATATCATCGGCTAATGATGGCATTTGTGGGAGTTGAGCAAATTTCTACTCCCTGGTTTTATTATATGCTCATGTTGTCTTTGCAGTGTGTGCATTTCCTTACATCCTGGCCTTCACAACGGACTCCATTGAGATCCGACTGGTGGTCAATGGCAACCTTGTGTACACAGCCGTAGTCCCGGAGCTACAGTTGGCTGCTTCACGGGTCAGTATGATTGACAGCTTCCACAATATCATGTCTATTCCCTGTGTTTGTCAGCAACGTGCACTGCAACTTTGTAAATAATTAATTGTATTCTATTTATATTTTATTGTTTTATGGATAAAAAAAACTTTTTTTAAAGAGCAGCTTTAAATGCACAGAATTTGAAAATGAGTGTAATAGGAGAGAAAATCATAAAAGATTAAAAAGAGAGAGAGTTGCTAGTTACAGTGCAGGCTTTAATAAAAAGATACGTTTCGGGAAGTCTAATATATAAAGGTAGAGTACCGTATTTTTGGGCTTTGTGGCTAAAAGTAGCATCCCCAAAGGTTTTTGTGGTGACCTTGGGACCAGTAAAAGAGCAGCTGTGGAGGATCTTAGGTTTCTTGGAGAATCATAAAACAATAGGAGTCTGTGATATGGACTTTAAATCAATTCTAAAAGATACAGGGAGCCATTATAGTTTGTGAAAACTAGGATTTTTATGATTTCTTACTTTAGTTTTTGTTATAACCCTCGCAGCTGCATTGTGAAAGGTCTGTAGTTTTGCAATGGCAGCTGTTGTAGGCTAGTATGTATTTTGACTAGAAGCAAAAGCATAAATAAACTTTTCTTCATCTTGCCGGATCAGTAGAGATCTCACCTTCGCTGTATTGTGCAAACGATAAAAGGCAGTTATAGTCGACAAATTAAGATTTAAAATTGAGGTCAGTCTCAAATGATACCGAGGTTTCTTACTTGTGGCTTTATGTGTGTGATAAGGTAGTAGAAATGCATTATGGGTGAACCTACAAGACACTTTAGTTTCATTATATAAAGAGTCTTTTTTTCGTTTTTGAGTGTTTTGAGTGTTTGAAAGTAGCTGTTCCACCTCTCTCATTTCAATCAATCTTTATTACCCCGGTGGGAAATATGGCTGGCAATCTGCATGGTTAAACCTCAATAATACACTCGTAATTCATAAACATGGACATTTAAAAAAAAAAAAAAAAGACCATAGTGCACCTGGCATAAAACAAATACTTTTTCCTCCACTGTCCTTATTCGATTTCTTTGCTTTTTCTTTTTTCTAACTATCCTTTCTGTCCCTTTTTTTCCTCTAAACATGTTTGCGTAGTGTCGATGTTGACCTCATTTCTTCTCTGTGTCCTTGTGTTTTTCCACCCACAGTCGGACATCTATTTTGTTTCGTCGGCTCCGGTGAGCTCAGCCTCCAACTGCAGTTCCAGAGACACCAGTTCCCAGAGTTCCCCGCAAACGCCCACCGGCTACGAGATGCCCGTGTTCCCTTCGCCGCTCGGCGATGGTAAGCCCCGATGCACAGCGAAGGCACCAGAGGATGTTGATAGTAGTAGCTTTGGGATTAAAGGTTTTCAATTGTCAACGTTGCCCGCAGACCTGTTTGACTTTGGATGCTGCCAAGTTAGCCCAGAGCTCCAGATCCATTTACATAAGCCGCAGACAGAGTTCTCGCTTTCTCACAGTTGAATCATGTGTCGTTTTCTAGGGCAGCATATTTCATTTCATTAATCTCCCCTATCATTATTATCTCATCCTTTCTCACTGTACAGTACTGAGGTGATTTAGTCTTATGATAAAATGTCCTCCTTGTTGGCGCGATTCAGAGTTACCCTGGGAGTGTTTACTGTAACTTCCTGTATATAACCTTACTGATGGTTTTAAATGTGTTAGCCTACTACCTAGAAATCGTGTTAACTTTACATTATAGCTGATCATTTTCCACAGATTTCAGATTAATCTCCAGCCAAGCAGCCATTTGCTTCAAATTATTTCAGTATAATATGAAAATGAACTTGCAGCTACTTTAAAGCCCTCCCAAACTTGGGTTTATTTGTATAATATTAATACAAGTACTTCTCTATAACATTAAATATTCATGGTTAAATACATTTTTTTTTTTTAAAAGCACAGAGTAAAAAAAAGATAGATAGATAGATAGATAGATAGATAGATACATACATACATACATACATACATACATACATACATACATACATACATACATACATACATACATACATACATACATACATACATACATACATACATACATACATACATACATACATACATACATACATACATACATACATACATACATAGATAGATAGATACTTTACAACAATAGATATCTATGGCACAGAGGAATAGATTATATCCGGCTTCTGTTATACAGGCAATACATAATATTAAGAAAATGATTGGCAGTTATGTAAATGTAATTTGTAGTTAAAGGGCTGAAATGTTCAAAAGCATCGCTATGATCCCTTTCAAGTCTTACAAATCACAAATTACCAAAAGAGGAACAGACTGTTCGCCCACATATCTTCCCACCATCGCCGCCGTCACGTGCTCGGAGGAAGAGGATGCTTTCAAGGATGATTGAGGATCAATACGAGCACCTCCCTCCAGCCCACTTTCCCTCCTTCATCTTTTTATTGTGTGTACTCCATTGGGAGTCTCCCCCCCATGGCTGACCTCTCTCACACAACTGTCTCAAAATGGGGCATACTTGTGATGCACCGCTGTCGTTAATGTTATACAGGTTTGTCATTCAGACTGATGGATCACGGCAATGTCGACCTCTCGTTGCTCGTTAGACTTTCTACATGTTAAAAGGGACACAAAGTCATCCTCGGATGCACCCGTGTAATTCTGGCAGCTGCGGGGAAGGACATGAGGTTTGAGGAAAAACAATTATTAAAATGTCCTGGTTGTGTGCAGCATCAAGGCAGACTTTCTCGTGCTTTCCTGTGGGTATTTACGGGTCCCATTAAGGCTAACAGGGAGGAAGGTTTGACTGTCGCTGCTGCAATTAGCCGAGGACGGGCTTTATGCTTTTAGGCTGGTTCGGGTAATCATTTCTCTCGAAGGGATTCTTTCCTGTTTTAGCTTGTTATGCATATGATTCTGCATCACTGGGAGCCATACATCTGACAAGAGAACCCACTGTGTGTGTACGTGTGTGTGCCTAAATGTACTGTGTGTGTGTGAGTGTGTTCAGTTTTGTGTAACCTTCTTCTTCATCCCTGGTTCAGATTCTATACGGATCCCCTATGGTACCAAGCTTTCCCTGTACATGTCTAAGGATGCCGAAGGTACTGCAGGATTCTCCCACAACTCGTCCTCAGTTCATGAAATAATAATGCTCATAATGCTGCCCCACTGACATGCTCATGCTCCCAGAGTGCACCACCCTGTCTGCTCCAAGGCGGCATGTTGACTTGAACGTTGGTTGAATGTTAAGTGAACATTATGTCTTCCCCATCCCCCCTTCTTCTAATTAAAGAATTAGTGAGAGGGAGGGGAAAAGGTGATAGAGTGCAAAGTGAAAAAGTGAGACAGAGGAGATAACGTCGATCGAGAAGGAGTTTTAAATATTACAGGAGGGGAAGAGAGGGGGAGATGCGGAGAAGGTATGCATGAGAGCGAGAGAAAAAGGGAGGGGTTGTGTACAGGCAGGAGGTTCCGGAGAGAAGGAGGGAGAAAAGGGAAAGAGGGAAGGAGAAGACACGTCTGCCGCAGCATGATTTACAGATTGCACTGTCGCCATGGAGACTTTTGTCAGCCCTCTCTTCGATCCAAAGTGGTAGTCCAAACCGTGGTGCCACAATCTGGGGGTGAGGGAGAAAGTGGGGGAGGCTGGGGGGGGGTAGAAGGGGTGCTGACAAAAATCCCATCCTCTAACTGCCTGTGCGCCTGCCGTATCTGCTCCTTGGGGAGGGTTTCATCTGATGTAATCGCATCAGTAATGTGAACAAGATGCTGGTACTGATGTGGCTGCTAGCCGCCACCTACCTCCAGTAGCTTAAACACGCGCCAAAGACCCGCAGCAAAAACATCCCTCCGCTGTGGAGAATTTGACTTCAATTTGTGCTGAAAGCACCCTTAATATTTACATTTGATTCATTTGCCGGTGTGATGCAGTGTGACACTTCCCCTGGTCCAGAAGCGCATGTGGAATATACTGATCTCTCTGATTATATATTCCGAATAACTGCATGCTTTTCCCCCCCTCACATTATTGCCATTTTCACTGTGTGACAGCGCAGGTACAGGAGAAAGGATCTGTAACAGCACGGACACAGTGTACCTGTCAAACATCAGCTGTGACCCTCTATTTTTCTCCGTGGCTCTTTACTCACCTCTCACCCGCTGACATTTCGGATGAGTCGGTCCTCTTTGTGCGGCGTAGCCTCCACATTGATTCATCCATGTTACTATCAGCCTGCCTCCAAAGGAGCAGAGTGTGGCTGCTGAACTGCAATACTGCTCCCCGATGGCACGATTGGCCACTGCAGGTTGGCACACTGCAGATTGTGCCATTTGAAAAACTCCAAACATCCATTTAATGTGTCCCAAACAGACTTTACGCGTTTATAGTCTCCCCTGAATAATAGATGGTCTGCTATAAATGGCTACAACTGAACAGTTATATCACATTAGCTCTCTGTAGTAAGGATGATTAATTTTAAGATCACATGCTGTTTCAGTAAATAGGACTATTAATCACTTTAGAGTGTCTTCATTTGAATATGGAGGTTTGGTTTTATTATATCAGCTCATCAACCTCCAGACTCAAAGTCACAAATAAGGTCATTTTGCTACTTTTTTTAGATTGATTCTCCTAGCCAGCCGTTGTTTACCATAAATTTTTACTGTGCTATGAAAATCGACTTGACACTTGCTCGAGGTTAGTTATCCATCATAATAAACACCCGGACCAGTGTCTGTTTTGAAAGCTTCCTCTGTTGGTGCATTCAAGGACTCTTTTTAAATACACGAAATGACAGGTTCACATCATGCTTTCAACAACATCTACAGTATATTTCCTTGCTGTTTGTGTAGTGAGTTTGATTTTCTATCAATGCAGCACATCAGAGCAATGACGAATGTTAGAGGGTCCTTGAATGCACCACCAAGAGGATTTCAAAGGGATAGTTTGACTTTTTTGGGAAATATGCTTATTCCCGAATTAAATGAGAAGGTTGATCTCATGTCTATCCAGTAAAAATTAAGATGTATAAAAAGGCAGTTAGCTTAGTTTAGCTTAGCCTTAAGAAGCAATGGGAAACAGCCCAGTTTGTGCCTCTCATGTATTAGCATTAGCGGTATTAAGAGTCAGAGAGGTAAGCAACTGTTTTTCTGAAAGAGAAATACCCAGTCCATAGACTGAAGTCAACATACGTGAGAGTGGTATTCTCATCTAACCCTCGGCAAGAAATCAAATACACATATTTCCCAAAACGTCAAACTATTTTTGAGAAATAGTCACTTAACAACAAAAAATAAAAGTGCTTCAAGCCAGGAGTTTCATACATTTCTCATTAACTGCCACACACGTCTCACCATGTCTCTTTTCCGACACTCTATTCCCATCTTTGCTCTTTTTCTTGTTTCATGTTTTGTCACCTGCCTCTTTCCCTCTTCCTGACTTCACCCGCTGTTCCCTCCTTCTTCCACCCTTCTCGTCATCTGGGTTTCTTCCATGCAGGTGAATCAGCATGTAAGCACATGTTCAAGATCCCTCTGTGCAACTTGGTGGGCCGCAGCATTGAAAGACCCCTCAAGTCCCCTCTGGTCAACAAGGTGCTGACGACGCCGGCCCCCGCCATGGTGCCCCCGACTGCCCTCATCTCCGCAACACACTCGCTTTCCCTGTCCCGCATGGAGATCAAGGAGATAGCTAGCCGCACACGGAAGGAGCTGCTTGGTAAAATACTAAATAATAAATTTACTTAAAGTTCATTTTATTAATCACAGCGTTAAAGCAATAGTTTGACATTTTGGGATGTATGCTTAGTAGCTTTCTTGCTGAGAGTTGGATGAGAAGATCAATTATTTCTCAATTTTGTATGCTAAATATGAAACTATAGAGCCGGTTAGCTTAGCTTAGCATAAAGACTGGAAGCAGAGGGAAACAGCTAGCCTGGCTCTGTCTAAAGATAACAAAATCTTGATTATTATTTTTAAAACCCACTTATATACAAAGGCATTCTCCCAACAATTATTTTATTGATTATTTTAATGATTTTATATATTTTTACCTAACTTATTTTACTTTTTCTCATATGTAGCTCCGTTGCTCAATGTTGTATAACATCGTTGTTTTTCTACCATTTTTATTACTTTTGTCTTTTGACTTTGGTTTGAATTATTAATATTATTATTCATTATTAATTATTATTACCATTATTAATTAAAGATTTTTAGAGGTACTAGTAGGGGGTGGGGGGAGGGGGGGGTTTGTTACCGGCTGGACTTTATGCTAAGCTAACTGGCTGCTAGCTAAAGAGAAACTATGAGAGTGGTATGGATCTTCTTCATCTCGCTCTCGGCAATCAAACATATTTCCCGAAATGGTGAACTATTCCTTTAACTCTTGTACACGTTTCTCTTACATAATACCAACAAAGGCTTGACAGAGGAACCAAGTGGGAAGTCAGACAGTGGGACAGTCAAACAGAGGAAGATGAGCAAGAAGAACACAGAGGAAGACCCCAAAGCACGAGCACTGACGTCAACAAACAGTGACAGGTGAAAGATTCAACAGCAGCAACACACACACACACACACACACACATTTAACAGTTGCATGATGTGATACGAGCTCGAGTCGTGTATTTCTGTGCACAACAGGTCAGCCTCGGAGTCTGTTGAGACAGACCTGGACGTCCAGCTGCATTGTTCGTCCAGTTCGGAGGCCGAGCCGGAGAAGGTGGTGCTGCTCGCGGAGAGCCCGCCTCTCGCCAGCGCGTTCGCCCTCTCCAAATCCTTCGAAGAAGATGTCCTGGACCTAAAGTGAAGACAATCCCACCGTGCACTTCTCTGCCCACCCACTCCCGTACTGTCACCATTTAATTTTTTCTTGTTTTGGTCGGTTTGCTTTTAATTTGTTGTTTGTTGGATTCTTTTTTTCTTGTTTTTTTTCCCGTTGTTGTTTATATCCCTGTATCTTGGGTCTCCCCGTTCATCAGACAAGATGGGTGCAGTGGGAGTTCGAACACGTGTCTGTGTGCGTTTGTTTCCGCGAGCAGTCTCTCAGCCACGTGTGTGTTGGGTGTTTGTGTTGCCCTGGAGCAAATAACCCAAAGAGGCACTGAGGCTGTGTAAGCTGCCACGGTTCATTCAGAGTTCTGCCTTGAGATAATGTTAAAGGTTTGATCACAAACCACAAACTGAATGTAAATCTGCGCACCGAGGCACAACAAAAATCTCTGCGTCACGATGCCCTCTGAAGTGACTAGAGCTTAATATGTGTTGTATATTATGTGATTATTTCCGATCCACTTTCAAATGTTGTATGATATGCATATGTATGTGTACATCTGTTTATACATGAAAGTGCATACACAGTGACAGGCGTGTATGCCTGTCATGCCTGTGATGCATATTTATAGATATATTATAAAAAAAATTCATTTTATTCCCATATTTAGTAAAAGTATGATGTTTTATGCTCTCTGCACATATTAGTCCTTATTCTTCTCCTTATTCACAGTATACAGGTAGACAGGGCTGGAGGCAAAGTCTCCCACAAGTGCCATTTCCCAGCATCCTCCACTGAATTACACCTCTAACAGCCACCTTATTCTGGTGTCTGACAGTAGCAGCCATGATTGTAGTCCTCGTTAGATTACTATGGTGTTCCACATCTCCATTCAGTTTGGATAAACTCACTTTTTGGAGGCACTCTCTCAAAGACGCACGCACTCAACATTTTACCCGATAAGAATGAAACGTCCTTAAATCTGCATGACCGGCCTTTTCTACATGTAACAATATTTCTGCGGCAAAAAATTGCTTCTTTGGAACCCATGAGGTCTGCAACGTCATACCAAACATAGCAGCATAAAGCAAACCACAATCTGAGGCGACAGAATAAGTGTGGATGTTTTACTAGACGTGTGATGGATGAGGTACGATGGTACAGCAAAGGAATTATAGACAAAACGTTTTTGACAAAGACTTAAAAAACAGTAAACTGCCGTAAAACTGAAAATGCAAAACCAAAATTTTCGTCTTTTTCTGTATGTGGAAGGAGCAAAGAAGTAATGAATTTTGAACTGGCCCCAATTATTGAAACATTAATGTAGAAATAATGTTTATATTGAACAGTAAACCATTTCTGTTTACAGACAGAAAACATCATCTAAATGTACCTTTAGGAAATTGCCCAACTAAAAATAACACCAAGAGTAAACAATTGTAAAACTGTCCATTAAAACTAACTAACTAAAACTGAAAAGCAAAACAAATGGTAAACAATATAAAAGGAAATAATCCTGTTATGGATTCAGCACCAAGAGCAAAAGCAATGCTGGTTATTATTTCAGGTGTCCATTAAAACTCTGATTAACAGCTGGCACACGGACTATGAATTATGGGCCAATTAACGGGAGACACGGTGACTTATTTTCTTTCATCCTCATACCAACATACCACGTATTCATTCATAACCTGTCTTTTAGTCTGAACAAGTAACATTTTATTTCACTTTTGTTCCAGTTTGTCCCTTAGATCCTGACTTTCTTTATTATGTAGATTCTAATAGGGTGAACTCAAAGGGGCACTAAGGGGTTTAACTTTGCACTTCCATGACGTTGGAGGACTCGGAGGAGACGTCTGAAGCCCGAGCAGAAAGTTTCCTCGAGAACCGCAGAAAACATTGTGCAACTTAGTTGACAGGAGTACTGGTCAGTTTTTTGGCACTTAAGTACTTCGACATCAACATTTCCTTAAAACAAAATGTTCAGCTCATTGAGGACACTATTTAAATTACCGAGTTACCAAATTAGTGTTTGTATCTTACATACGTTATCGTTTTTCGGGAACATTCCGAGTTAGAGAGGGTAACTCCTCTCTTTAACTTCCTCTTACACCCACAAGTTTCACTCTTCATACACCACTTTTCAATAAAGTGTAGAAAAATATGTCCTCATTCAAACAATCTAACTTTCTAAGCAAGCTGACGTCCACATTACGCACTATGAGCCTCAAAGTGACAGGAGTGTCATCCAACTGCCCCATTGAATCCAATGTTAACTGAGACCAGAAATTGCAGGAACAAAAACCGAATAAGGGACTTTTTTTTTCTTTTAGCTTGCTCTATTTCCCATAGTTTTGACACCACAAACACAAAGCAACGCGTTCAGCAGAGTCCACACTCTCTCACGATGTGAAAAAACTATTATGATTTACGCTCATTGAGTACTAAGCTAACTATTAATGGCAGGTGGGGACACGCCGCTGATTGAGACTTTCTGATCTCTGTGGCGTCACAGTAGCGTTATCAAAGAGGAACATGTGTCATACAAATATTATTTTTTTTTACATTTTAACTGCTATTTCACCTCCTTTCATGGCTTCTTACCCCTCATTCGAATCTTTAGGTCATAGCACTTCAAACAAGGAATTCATTTTACAAATTCACCCGTTCACATACACTAAAGGAGAAACGCATGCATGCGTACATGTTTAAATGTAAAAACGATACACTGGCATTTCTGCAAAACTCCTGCCACATACCTTTTCTCTCCTAAAGCTTTGAGGTAGTACAACACAGGTTTTAGTGATACAACACACACACACACACACACACACACTGTTAGACATCAGCTGTTCTCCATACACTCAAGCTAATTTAAGTCCTCACACTAAAATACTCATTTCAACACCTTTCATTGCTTACACTTTATTTTTCCTTTATCCTTTTCCTGCTATTACAACTCTTCATACTCCAGCTGCTCCTTTTTTTCCAGTTTAGCTCCCAGCCATCCATCAAGCAATACAGTCCAGCTTCCAGCTTTTCAAGCAATGCCATTCACCTCCCGGCTCTACGTGACAACAATACAGCTCAGACTTCGCTTTCTTTCAGCCGCCAGCGGTCCCACTGCATTTTCTTCACAAATTGCATCTTCTAGTACAACTATATATTTTTCCTTTGCACTGAGGAAGTTGCATCAGTCATGTGTGAACACTGAATCTAACATGAAACAGGGAAAATGTTCTCAGTAATGAACACCGGGCGGTCGGTCAAACCAAAAGAGAAAGCTTTAAGAATCTCAATGGTAGGTAGGGCAACAAACTGGGAGCAGTGGTTCTGACTAATGTCGATATGAGAGCGCCTCTACGTGGTGTGTTCACAACACAGCAGCCTTCAGATCTTGCATGAGTCTCCTCTTTTCCTCTTTTCTCCTGCCTGTCAGTGTGAAGCCCTCCAACTCTATAACACAACTCAGAAAAACTAAAAAGGGAGGAAGAAGAAGAGGATGGGGGGGGGGTTTACAAAGGTACTCTACTTTAGTGTTTATTACTCTGAATGAGTGTGTGATGCCTGGCAGTTACAGTTTGAGACACTGCTTCTCCCACTTCTGATGTTCCTATTTCTCCTGTATTTTTCTGTGGATTTACTCTTTGTTCCTACCTCCCCTTGGCATTTTCACTGTTTTTTTTTTGTTTTTGTATTTGAATCTATATTTACTGTTTAGACTGTTGCTGAACCTCTCTGTGATATCAAAATGAAAGAAAAATTAACAAAAAAAACACCAAGTGTCTTAAAATATTGTATCGCCATCGTTTTTAATGCCAAGTACTACTTGTAAATGTTTGTGTATCAAATGTGGCCTCAAATGAAACTGAACTATATTATTAATATTATTATGATTATTATTTGAGCAATTATTTTAAACAAGTGCTGTAGACCACTGCTGTGAAAGTAGTCGATTCTGTTCATTGATATGTAATAAATATTTATGAAATTTGTACTGTTTGGCTATTTCTTTCATTATTGGTATTCATATTTATCACATATTTAAGAGTGTGTGCGGCTCACACACACTTCCCACACATCCAAACGCATGCACACTCTCTCTATATTATTTTATGTTTTTGCTTGATTTATGCTGTTTTATGTTTTCTTCTTAATTTTAAATTTGCTTGTTTGTTTACTTTTGTTGATTATATATGATTTTTGTAGTATTAACTGCCTGTAGAGATCAGGGCGACCAAATCTGTTTTAAATCTGTTTTAACAAGACCACATGTTTTCTACAATGAAATTGCAAATCACATTTCTCTCCAAGGGAACAAATTATGGAAAAACAAGATAGTCTACCGTGATGCTAGCTTTTTTTATTAATTTTTTTACTTTAACTCCCAGAAATGTTTTCATGGACGCTTTTTTTTTTTTGCTAAAGTACATTGGTGCTGCTTGTGGCCACATGGTGGGGATACATAATGATGTAACTGCACTTAAAATCACAGAAAAAGGGTTGTTTTCTTCTTACTTATTGAAGTACTTCCACTAGCTGTGCTTTCTTTTTACAGAAGGAGGCGAGCCTCCACCCACTGATCAACAGACCACACCAGCCAATATAAACTGTTCTCTCGACGGGGACTGACCCGGGGCACAACGTAAACACTGAGCGCTGTTACCTGGTCTGGCATGAAAAAAGAGAGAAAACAAAAAGGAGAAAGTAACATTTTGATGTTAGTCATACATTTCCGGTTAGTCAAAACATTTAAGCAGATTGTGGGCTGAGATGTGTGTGCGTGAGTCAGGCCTTGCAGCTCATTCACTCGGTGAGTTCATCGGCTGAAAAAGAGTGTATAGGAAAGAGGCCTCGTTTCCTTTTACCCTGAAGGTATAGACAGGTTGAGACGACCCCGTCGCTGACGCATACAGGATATAGTCACACCCCTGTGTCCTTGACATGTCATTAGCTTTAGGTTTCACACAGATCATATGTATTGCTAATGCTTATTCACTCAAAGCAAAGGATTAGGGTATTCCGGTCCTCCCACGTTCGGGTTTGTTATTTTCCTTTTGTTTGGAAGAAAAACTCCATAATCACGAGACCTTTGCAGCTCTGTAATTTCAAGTTTAGTCATCACTGGAAATGGGATTACTGGAATTATTACTTGGAGCCAAATATAAGTCACATAGGAGTGAGAAATAACCAAGGCGATGTGATTAAAAAAAACTGAACATTTCACTCATGATGCAACAGGTGATTTGGGACATGCAGACCACACATGCTGTGATCAAGGTTTGTATGAATGTATGACGCTCTGATGTCTGTCTGATTTCCCAGCACCATCCCGGCCCCTCAGGATACGACAGTGAGCACGCAGCACAGCCAAAGGTCTTACATAATAGATGGAGGAATGCTGGAGCTTTGCCACGGACTTCTGGATCTTCTCACTCTCACACACAAACACACACACAGAGTGAGGCCCGGTCCCCTTAAAGGAACAGTTCAGCCCAAAATCAAAAATACATACGTTTCCTTTATCAATATAAATTGTTTTGGTGTGAGTTGCCAAGTGTTGGAGATATTGGCCATAGAGATGTCTGCCTTCTCTACAAAATAAAGGAACTACATGGCACTCGGCTTGTGAGGCTCAGATTGCCCAAAAAATACATTTGAAAAACTCAAAATTCCTCTCTGTTTCCAAAAATGATGACCCGGTTACTCAAAATAATCCACAGACCTTGTTGTGGGCAGTTTCATTAAGGAACTACTTTCTTTCTACCGAACTACACCCGCCAATGAGTGAGCACGAGCCTCTCGTCCACGAGCGCATGCACTCTTCCTTCTGCAGTGATACGGTTGGCAGATGTAGTTCGGTAGAAAGAAAATAGTTCCTTAATGAAACTGCCCACAACAAGGTCTGTGGATTATCTAGAGTAACCGGGTCATCATTTTTGGAAACAGAGAGGAATTTTTAGTTTTTCAACTGTATTTTTTGGACGATTTGCGCACCACAAGCCGAGTGCCATGTAGTCCCATTATTTTGTAGAGAAGGCAGACATCTCTACGGCCGATATCTCCAACACTTGGCGACCATATTGAGGAGAGTTTGATTTTGGGGGGAACTGTCCCTTTAATACAACCAGGCGAAGGCAACACGACAATCACTCTGCTAATTTACTGAATTAACACACACACACGCGGACTTGGTTTCATGTGTTAATTGTTTTTATTGCCTCCAAAATGTATCTAGGGGTTCAAAAACATCACCGTATACGTTAAATTGAATAATAAATTAGTATTGCAATACTTTAAAAGTAGCCTCGAAATATGCTTTCACAGATACAATTCTTTCAGCGTTTTCGTTCCATGCAGGTTGTCGTGAGATTTATTCTGAGTCCAAACTCAGAGTTAGGATTCCTTTCTTCTTCCTTAAAATTGAGGGATAGTTTCACTCGCACAGTAAAAGCATCAGACTGTATTTCACTGAGTGGTATTAAATCTCTCAACACATCATCAGGCATCATGCTTATGGTTTTGTTGAACATAGTCGACAAACATAGTTAATACAACAGATGGAATATCCACACGGGAAGCAGCTGAAGCCACGGCGGGGGGGGGAGGGGGTACAACACCACACGAATGGTGGTCTGTGTTGTGTGTAAACAAAACAAAATGGGGGCAGGGATGAATATTACAAAGTGGCTTTTAAGCTAAATGTCTACAATTGTCCGTCAGGGAGTTTTAAATTCAATCAGGCCATTTCAACAAAACCTGGTTACAAAGAAAGAAAAAAAGAAAAGAAAAAAACGAGCAACAAACTTCATTTGCATTTTAAATAGTACAGTACAAGATGTCAACTTCAAATGACTTTTAAGACGTTCTCACATTTAAAAGTTGTAAATAAAGCAATTAAAAAATACTGACAAAATCTCACAAAACCCAGCTATGGTGTAATCACACACCTTATTATTGCACTCTCACTGACATTCTTGTCTTTTATGCTCTCCCTCCAGGGAGGCCTCTCCGGTATCCTCCTCCTGCTTTTTTTCTGAAACGTGTCACGGATTGAAATCTTTCCTGCCAGAACAGCATCTCTGGTTCAGTCCCTCATTTCTGGATATTCAGGCATACGCTGCGACTGCAACGAGGATCTGTAGAGCCATAGAGACGCAAGGTATCTGTGCGACGGTGTAGGCCAGAGAGCGGGTCGGTGCTTTCAGGGCGAACAGGTAGGCAATGCTGTGCAGCACACGAGCCATGAAGAACACCAGGAAGTGAAGGCGGGCCACAGCCAGTGAGGGTCCGGTCATGGAGTAGATAGCGCCCAGGAAGAGGAAGGGGAGGATGTTCTCTATGTCGTTAATATGAGCTCTGTTGGGGAGAAAAGGAGATTTCCTCACTCATGTACACATACATCTGTTTTCAATATCCTGTAAGATTGTGAATCAGTGAAGCGATGATGACATAGTTTAAAGTTTTCCTCACGAATGTATTTGTAAAGTTGGGGTTTTTTTCTGCAATTTTTCCAGGGGAATTGATTAAATGGAGGGTGACAAATCCTTGCTCATCCAACACTGTGGATTCTGTAACTTCTCCGTAAAGTGACTTATGAGTTTTACTTCATCTCACATGCATCACACAGCAGCAGACATCTGTGACTTTCAGCCACACTATTGTTCTGCTTCCCCTCTGCCCACTGGAATCCGCTTTGAAATAACATTATTCTAGGAAACTTGCCTTGCTGACAGTTGTTGCAGAAACAGCACATTAAAAAGGCTTGCAGAGTATTTGAGAAGAATGAATAACCAAGCCAGGTTTTTGGAAAAAGGATTTTTGTCTGGAACTTCCAATGCACAGTTGTTTCCCGTCAACGAGTGCTGTCCTCACTGCTGTCACGGATCATTATCTAACAAGTTAAAACAAAGCAGAGAAGCACGTCTCCTGCAGGCTGCCATCTTTTTGTTGAATAACCAAAGGATCTCACTGGAGAGTTGCATCTAAATGGAAAAATTTCACTGGGAAAAAAGAAGCTATTCCTAAATAATTATTGGAAAATCAACAATTGCAGTTTATTTTTTTTTTATTGTTTGGCTCCTGCAGGTCTGTAGCATTCAAAGCAGTAAAGCCACAAAAACCCTAAAGCTTCTATAAAACCTGTGAACACAACATTTTTTAACAAACTAATCACACTTATACGTCCTCATGATGCTATTAGTGGCGGAAAGTAGGCTAAATATACTCAAGTATTTTACGTAAGTACACATTTGAGGTACTTTATATGAGTTTTTCATTTCATGCCCCTTTGTACTTTTACTCCATTACAATTCCGACTCCACTGCATTTATTTGAAAGCTATAGTTAATTTACAGATTTGGATTTTAGGTTTGACAGTTCATAAAATGTATGCATAGTAGACTAATAGATTACCCTACCCGACAGCATATATACTATTTAAGATTACATTAAAGTAAGTAAAAATGCAAATTTTAAACACTTGCAGGATATTTTCTTGTGTCGAGTTATACTTTTGAGTATGTTTTTTAAAGTGACTTTTATTTGTAATGGAGTATTTTTACATTGTAGTTGCTTATTGATATTTTTTAACCTCCACCGCTGGATGCCACGGTAACAGTGGATACTGACTGATAACTTTGACAGTAAATAAGTATTTATTTCTACAAATTAAAAGCATGTCGTGACAGTGTCGAGCTGTCTTACCTCCGGCATCTTTCCACATATGGGTCCTCTCTGTGATACTGTACACCTCCGTGTCTCAGCGCGTCCTCAGGGTTGGCAAAAGCCTTTCAGGGAAGAAGAAAACAACTTTGCATCAGTGAAAGTTTCCCGGTGATGAAATGATGTTGCTTTCTCCGTTTCGACACTTATTTCTAATTCATAGTTACTCACCTTTTTGCGCAGCCTCACTTGTCCCGTTATTATCGCTATAATGTACATTTTTATCACTAGAAGCACGCCGTAGAAAACAAAACAGGAGAAAACTTCATTTCTTATCAAGACTGCCATGGTTTCGTTTTAAATATCCGAACTGAGCTGTGTGGAAAGTGAAGGAGAGCTCTGGGCTTGGAGAAACTCCTGAAAAGTGAGAGTGAGCGCGAGGGGGAGGCTTTTTTATACAGTTGACGATGCCTCCACCCACTCACCCAAATATGATGGAAGGTTGCGCGTAATGTTTCATTCACAATTCTGTGAATTCCACACTGACAAATCAAATACTTTGGAAAGCCTGGGTCCCCGGGTCTACTTAAAAAGTCCCACAGGAGGTGAGAGTACAAGTTGTCGGATATTTTAAGTAAAAGTACTACTACTACTACTGTCGAAAAAACTCTGTTACAACCAAAAGTACTGCATTCAAAATGTTACTTAAGGACAGTACTACTTACAAAATATATTCAAAGTATCAAAGGTAAAAGTAAGTAACTATTTTATATTTTTAAAATGATTAAGATTATTTAAAATTATGTAAACAGCATTTCACTGTTGTAGAGGTGGAGCACGTTTCACATATTTGTAGATTATAGGCCTATTGTAGAGTAGTTTTCCATACCAATATATCATTTAAAAAACTGTCAAATTAATGTAGTGGAGTCAAAAGCAGAATATTTATATATATTATTATTTTTATTGTTTGTGTGTATCATAGCCTAATTATACTTTTGGGGATATAGTTACCACTATTATTGTAACACATAGTGTTAAAAAAGAAAAGAAAATTGTTTGAAAGGTGGCATCCACCTTAATTAACCGCTGCTTTAATGCACCACCTGGTGCGCATCTAAGTGACGCAAACACACCCACGTTTTTTACGTAACCAACAGGTGCGCGCTGTGTTCAGCTAACATGCTAAATGCTAAGATCGTCGGAGTGGATCTTCCAGCAGTGATTTCTGCTGTCACTGAGGAACTTTGACCTTTTTTATTGAGGTGTGCGAGGTCGTTCTGCAGTGTGTGACTGCTCACCTGGCACACAGAGGCTGGTGATATTACGCCTTGAAAATACACCAGCAGATGCATTGAACCTGGTGCAGATGGAGGAGGTTTCCATGGTGCACGAGACTCCATAATGTCGGTCAGACAGGTGAGGACAACAACGAATGTCCAACTCTCTCGTTTTGCAGCTGTTGTTTGCATCTGTCGTGTTCTTTTGTTTAGAAATAGAGACGCGTAGAAATCAATTCCAGAAAACTTCTCTTCATATTAACTGTACTTATTTGATGATGATATGGTACATTACAAAAGTACTCAGCTGAGGACCCATTTCACTGTCCACAGAGCACATTTAAGTAGTTACTCTGTCTCACAGATCCACAGAAAAAAGGGCCGATCTCTACAACACATTTTATACCCGCCGCCTTTCAGGTATAGTCTTCTCCCATTGGTTGGCTGGGGCCAGGTCCTATTGGCCCCTTGTTGGCACTTAGGCGTGGCCCCGCCTCTCAGCGCTTCTCTGCTCCAATCAGATCTTCAGTCACCCTTTTAGGTGGTGTACTCTTCCGCTTCAGTTTACAAATATTGCTTCTTATTTCACAGTAGATTGGCCACTAAGTTACTTAATTCAATAACATCTTACATATCACATATCACATCTTACATATCACAACATTTATAGATAAAGCTAAACAAATTTACACAATAAGGCACATTGTATCAGCTTACATATTGATTATTATCACAAATCACACATATCTGAGTTGTTGCTTCTATAACAAGTGGCAGGTTATTTATTTTGTGTATATATATATATTTTTTTTTTTTTTTTTTTTACTTTATTCTAGTAATTGTGTATATCTTGGCACATTAATGCACTTTTTTTGTATCCTAAATTAATTAAATTAATTTATCATATAACATCATCTTCATGTATATATTTTTTCTTTATCCTCTCTCCTACCGCCAACCCCCCTTTTCCCTTTTTACATTTTAACTGACCTACTTATATCTAAGTACTTTTTTACACAAGTAATCTTACCTTACCGTAAAGATTTCTAACACTCTTTCCATCCCTGTTATTATGTAAGCAGCAGTTTACTGTTGTACCCGATGGAGGTGGAACACATTTTAAATACTTTTGTATCCTGTAGGGTAGTTATTCCTTAACAATTATTCATTAAAAACTCATAAAATCACAATCTGAAAAGTAACTTAATTATCGGAGTAGAAGTATAAAGTAGCCTAAGATTGAAATACTGAAGTGAAGTTCAGTTAAAATGGTATTTTGAACACATGTTTTATATTTCTATACTGTAGATAGATAGAACTTTATTTATCCCGAGGGAAATTGTTGTGCAAGGATAGTTATGAACAATATATCGTTTAAAAAATTCAATTAAATTAAAGGTTTTCTGTCCAAAAATCTGAAAAGTAACTAGTAACTACAGCTGTAAAAAAAACAAAAAAAAAAAAAACAATATATCATTTAAAAAATGTAATTGAATTAAAAGTTCTGTCAAAAATCTGAAAAGTAACTAGTAACTACAGCTGTTAAAACAAAAAAATAAAGCTGAAACGTAGTGGAGTTTAAGTATAAAGTAGCTTAAAGTAGTAACCCTAGTACAATTGTTCTTCATTAAAGCACTTCGTCACAAACGAAAAGGAAGGACGCATCATTCTGTAACTTCAAGTGAAAATGAGCTGTTCCCTTACTCAGTTGGTCTAGTTGACTTTGGGAGCCTGCATGTATTTTCTTTTGCGTATTGTGAGAGATGATTACATGTAGGACTGCTGGCAAAATATGGGCTCAAGGATGGTTGCAAAACTAGGAACATTTCCAGCTCCGTTCAGATTGAAGTGGTGTCATCATGGTTGTCCTTGATCCAAGACTTTTGGTTGCGCAAACACTCAATGTCGTAATTTTATATAGTACAGTATTATGAAAACATTTAATTGATGACAGCAGGGGTGGAAAATAACTAAGTACATTTACTTAAGTACTGCACTTGCTTAAGTACATATTTACTTGAGTATTTCCATTTTGTGCTACTTAAACTATTACATTTCAGAGAGAAATGTTGTACTTTTTACTCCACTTTAACAACAATAGTTACTTATTATGCAGATTAAGATTTTAAATACAAAACATACGGTATTATCATATATGATATAATGTAATAATGCATATCATTTAGAAAATATGACATATTGTTATAGATTAAACTACTTCAGTAGTAAACTAGTTCTTAAATTTAGTAAAAATAATCCTATAATATATCACAGGGAGTGTTCTGCATAATGAGTACTTCTATTTTTGATTCTTTAAGTATATTGCTGACATTCTTAAATTCAGTGTTCGAAGAAGTACTCTGATTTGAGTACAAGTACCTCAGTTCAAAGAAAATACGTATTGCCTTCAAATGTTTACTCTAGTAAAGGTACAGAAGTATTATTGGGTACAAATTTTTGCTATTTGTACTTTACTTGAGTATTTCTGATCTATGCTGCTTTATACTTCTACTTCATTCCAATTTTTAGATTGAAATACTTTACTTTTTACTCCAAAAAAACCCCAAACATTATCGTATGTTCCTATGATATGATGCAGTACTATACTACTAATCTACCCAGTCGTATACAAAGTATCTAAAATTGGATAAACTACAACATTAAAACGCTCAAACATGTATTTGTTAGTGATTAAAAACAGAATAATATAATATTCTATAATAATATAAAACTGTGAAAAGGGACATTCTGCAGAGCATGTACTTTTATTTTTAAAGTTTTAGTACATAATTCTGTACTTTTTAATGAAGTAAAGTTTTTAATTCAAGACTTTTACTTGTAATGGAGTATTTTCAGATTAAGTTACTTTTACTGAAGTAAAGGATCTGAGTACTGAGTATATTTCAATATCATAAAATATGCAACAAAACAAAGAGGATATTATAAAAAAAACAAAAAAAAAAAACATGCACAGACTATTTCTCTTCCAATCATCACGTTTATTGCAAATACACCACCCGCCCTGTGTGTTTCATCATTCCCATGTTGGTGTTGGTGCACGTCGAGTGTCAGCCATCAGTGCCCCGCGTCTGCCAGTCCGAGGTGAGCGAGCTGCCCGAGCTGCTGTCGTCGCAGCAGTCCTCAGCGTCGGAGAATGAGGACATGTAGTGGAGGCCGGTCACTCTGTGGTAGTCTCCCTGCAGCATCTGAGGGTATGCAGTGAGCTCCATGGCCCTGCGGCCGGTACTGCTCACCCTCACAGTCAACTTGTCAACGAGCTGGGAACACATGGCACAGCCCATGGTGTGTGTGTGTGTGTGTGTGTGTGTGTGTGTGTGTGTGTGTGTGTGTGTGTGTGTGTGTGTGTGTGTGGGGTCAGGAGATTATGCAGGTGTAAACAGTTTCCTCTACACACAGGCCTCAGTATACATACTCGTGCTCATTAACTCATCAGCTTGACGTGTATATTTTACAGGTGAGAAATGCATCGTAACCTCCGCCAAGGAGGTTCTGTTTTCGGTTCTGTTTGTTTGTTTGTCGGCAGGATTACGTAAAGAACTACTCGCCCGATTTTCATGAAATTTGGTGGAAGGGTGGAGTATGGGCCAAGGATAAACACATTCAGTTTTGGAGCGGATTGGCTTTGGCGGAGGTTTGCGCTTTTCGAGTGTCCTTCTAGTTTATAATGTGTGTATATACGGAAACCTGATATTTTACCTTGCATTTAAAAATCCAGTGAATTTGTAATGTTTTGCAGAATACATTGAATAATATACGTACTGCAAGACGTGTAAATTGTTGCTATTTCATACATTGTAAAAACATGATCACATATTTTCCATATAGTATCCAGATAAGAAGAAGAGATGTTTGTTTTCTCCTATTAAAAAAAGAAACGCTTGCCGTGAGGAAAATAAAAGAAAGGCAATCAGGGAAAGGGAGGCGCAGCACAAAGTACCGCACAACAAACGGCTACTGATCGAGTTCTCTCCTGTTTTTAGCAACCAAACAACCACAAGTCTCGCATCCAGCCCTGCCTGCAGGGCCCGACGAGGGTTACCATGAGTTAAAAAGGTCACAGAGTCATATAATCTCAAGGTGTTCTTCGTCTCCAAGCGCTGCCAGACACGGCATGTAAATATTTACAGCCACTGAGTGCGAGGAGCTGAATCAGTGCGCTGCAAGTCAGTCCAGCGAGGCTGTTTGCAGGATTTCTTCCTGGGGACTTGTTCCTTTTGACAATACTGTAGCACTTAGGTTTTTTTTTTTGCTTTAGCTGTGTGCAGGATCAATATTGGGCCTGTTCATACTGGAACTTTGATAAATGATAAAGGTTAGTTATCCTCTCTTCAGCTTGATGAAGCATGGCTGTCAAATAAGATGTAACATATTCCTGAGGAAAGAAATAAATTGGAGGTTAGTTGGCAACAGATAAAAATGACATTCCTCTGGAACTTTTTAGTATTAAAACTTTTAAGTATTAATTATAGAATGTTGCACCAAGCTGATAATAACACGTTACAACTGTAACCGGCATGCACACAAGAAATAATAAATGTAATAACAAAACCAATAAAATATATTTTACTAGAATCATAAACAATAAAATGGATACAAGACAATAATGGTAAACATTTTTACATGAAAACAATAAAAGAAAGTATCAAATAAATGATGGCCGTAGAATATTCTTAATAAAAAGCCAGTCTGCAGATTTGTTTAAAGATATAAACACTTAGAGCTGTTTTGGTGCAAGTTGCTGTGTGTTGGAGATATCGGCCATAGAAATGTCGTCTTTCTCTCGAACATAATATAATATAATATAATATATAAAGATAGCACTCGGCTTGTGGTGCTCAAAGTGCCAAAAAATTCTCAAAACTCAACATCATTGTCTCTCTCCAGAAATCAGGACTCAGTTACTGAAGATGATCCAAAGACCAGACCAAAGCAGTTTCATGGAGGAACTATTTTCTTACAATGAGTCCCTACAGTTAAAGGTTCAATGTGTAAGCTCTGCCAGAATTTAAACTTAAAACAATGAATATAACATGATGAACAGAGTGTGAAGACAGCGTTGACGTGTTGTGTTGCAGGGTAGCTGCTGAAGTTAGCATGCTAACAGCTAGCTGCTCCGTCCAGTGTGTAATACCACTTGTTCCTCTAGAGGTGATAGTGAGTCAGTGGAGCTCCGACCTCTGCTCTCCTGGCTGCGCCGCCACCGGGAAGACGAGACGAATATGCATCGTTTTCTAGTTTCTGCCACTTTTGGATTTAGTCCAATAAACAAAGTAACCTAACGTTACTCAGGCGACAGCCCCGGTTAACATCACAGCTCAGTAAACACAGAAGATCACGTGAAGATTATCAGACTGCAGAGTTTTCTAACCGGAGATCAGAGTTTCAGCGGTTTGGTCGAATCTTGGTATTCTTGCACTGCTGTCTGACTGACAGGCATTACACAGGAGTAACTGCAATACACAATATAAAGAATACCATAAATATGACAAACTACAACTAAAATAGAAACAATGCAGATTGTTTGGACTCCGTTTAGAGGTGAAATGCTGCCCCATAGTTCTTTGGAGCAGGTGGCTCAGAATTACACTTTGAACCTTTTTAAGAGGAAAAATGTATTTTGGATTTTGCGGTGTAAAATGTTGTCCCCTTCTTGTCCTAGTCAGCACTGATTTATAACTCTTGTAGCAAACATGCAGGAGTGCTGTGAGCTCGGTAGGAGAGGGGTAACCAGTGAGTCCTCTGAGGTAAAATGGGGGAACCACTCAAGTGTTCATAATCTGGAATATTAAAAATGTATATCTAACTCTGGCAGAATCCAGCTCGTTCTGACAGCTGTAGCAACAAACGGCTCACTTGCTCAAGAGTTATTTGAGCAAATAACATTACACTGAAGAGAGTCCATGCCGCTGATTCACATTGGCACAGATATGTCCCTGCATAATTGGTCATTATTCCACTTCATTAATGCAGATCTCAACCTGCCCTACTAAATCTGTAATCTTGACCTTCGTCGTACAAAGCTGGCCGGTGCACCGAGTGTAAATGACATTAATGATGAGGATGGAGAGGGCAAGTGGTCTGCTGCTACACGACACACCCATCCCATCCCCTGTCCTGGATTCTCACTGTCCTGTAATATTTAATGGCCTAAACAACTACTGCTATGGGATGTTTAATTAATCATCAGTATTCATGGTGTGACACCAAATGCATCCCGTACAGCGTAGAAGTTAGTATCCCAGCTTCGATGGAACACACACACACACAGAGCAGGAAACATGCCAATGTTTTTAGGAAATGTGATGTGGACGGATGCTGCAGCTCCATACGTGTCCTCTGAGCCAGTTTTAGTTTTGTTTTTGTCTCTTACCTGAGCAGCGTGTCGGCTCTCCTGTCTTCCAGAAAGCTCTCAGTATTGTGCATCATATCTTCCCATCAGCCCGGTGTGTTTTTCCTCTCGGTCTGCCTCCGTCTGGGCTGGATACAGCTCGTCATATGTATGGGGGATTTGAGATGACATCACAGCTGCACACTTGAGAATCCACCCCCCCCCTTTTTTTATAAAATAAATAAATAAATCAAAACACGTAAACCCTTTTACTCTGTCTCTTACATTTAACTATATTTTGACAACACAAGTTACAAAAACAGTTTTAAAAAAAAAAAAAAAAAGTCTATTTACTGCATCTTTGCCTCTTTATCAAAGCTTTACTTTATTAGGGATGAAACCGAAAAAGGACAATCTATCAATCAATAGGATAATCTCTGTCGGTGTGTCAAGGGAAGTAGATACACATTTAAATATACATATGCTGATTTATCTGGACATTTATTTCTGTATCTATTTCAAAGAGGTAGCATTGCACATTCACTTTTCTGAAGAGCTCGATAATCGTTTTCATGTCCGCGTGTTAAATATGGAGTTGGAGTCGGCAGCCAGTTAGATTAGCTTAGCATAAAGACTTGAAACGGTTAGCCTGGCTGAGTTTTAACTTTTTTTTGTATAGATTATAAAAAAGGAGTTCTAATGTGTTAACTAGAAGGGCATTTGGGGAGCGCGGACCTCCGCCAAGGCTGATTCAATAAGTGAAAAATGATGTGTGTATCAGCTCTGGGATTTGGATCCGCTCCAAAAACTTAATGGGTTCTTTCTTGACCCATGATGCACCCTTCCATGTTTCATGAACATCGGGCCAGTAGTTTTTCCCCTAATCCTGCTGACAAACAAACAAACCGAAAACATAAGCTCCTTGGCGGAGGTGATCGGGGAGCTTTTGAGGTCATGGTAGGCTTTTGGACAGAGGCATGCAAGCCGTTTCCCCCTGTTTCCAGTCGTTATGCTAAGCTAACTGTCTCCTGGCTGTAGTGTCATATTTAACACACAAATAGAGGAGTGGTATTAATCTTCTGATCCGACTCTTGGCAAGAAAGCGAACAAGCTTATTTCCCAAAATGACAAAAACTCTTCCAACTAAACCCGATGCCCCTGGGTTGTGACGCATGCTTTCGGTTATAAACGAGTCAAGATAACCCTGATGACATCACCAGGTCCGTGTGCTTTAAAATATTTTTCCAAATATTAGTTTCTGTTTCCTTCAATTTTTCGCGCTGGCTGTTTCTTTTTATATCCCAGCAAAAGAAAACGCAGATGAAATCAAAGACCAGGCAATTTTAATCATTAAACCAGTCATGAATAATTACATCAGTTATACAGACATTAAGACATCCCATTGAATTGAGGTCCACCACTTAAGTCCCATGTTGTCAAAGCATCAACATTATCATGACCACAACAGCCACACACTGTAAAAGGTGGGGAAAACATGAGTCAGTGAAATCTGTTGTGCCGTCTCCAGGGTGTCAAGATATTTCTGGTGAACTCTGTCTAACCACAGCAATGCTTGGATTTTTCCTGTAAAATGGAAATCTTACACGCATAGCTACGTGCTGTAACACAAACAAACAAAGTCACGGGTGCGGATAATTAAGTAATTACCACTCAATGTTTCTTAACACTGCAATATAATAAGCTGCACTGCCCCAGTCTTTATTGACAGCTGTTCAAAGTGCTGCGTTTGAAAACTGTCAAGTGGCTCTTTGATGATAAGATTGCACAAAGATTTGTCTTTTTTCTTTTTTTTTTTCATTGCACTTGCTCCCCCAAAAAGTCTAAACATAGCACACACACGTTCCCATAAGATCAATATTATCTTTGCTAGATACAGACCGGACATGTGTAAAAAAAAAAAAAAAAAAAAGAAATACTACCAAACAGTTCTCTTAAGACAAATGACTTGTTAAAAATTGGTGAATAGCTCTTTGGACACATGAACAAACAAAACATGGAGACATAGATTAGAAGGTTAATAGACCGAGCAGACGTTTGACATGTCATAGCGGGAACATTTCAATAAAATGAATGATGGCTTCTTTCCGTTAAGTATTCAATGGTTTTGATCACAGTATATTCAGAAGGGTATGGCGACTCTGAGCCTCAACCGCAGATTTCGCTTTTGTGATCTCCACGTATTCAATGTCCTTGAACGTTAAACAATCGACTACTGGGACTGTATGTTGGTATTTTTTTGATAACAATGTATTAATATGAAAAGGGTCGTGGTAAATAACCTGCAGAGAAATGTCATTCGAATCGGCAGCTTCCCTCGGCTTTACGCAGCTTTAAAGTTTTAGCTCATTGTTTAGCGGTCCGTACTGTTTTGGTTCACTCTCACGGCTCTCATAGCGTGATTCTCAGCGGGAGGCAGGCAGCTGTTTTCTGAGAAAAAGCTGTAAAGAGCCTCTGTACACTACCTGCTCAGCAGCAGACAGAGCAGACAGACACAGTTAGCGATTAGCTGGTGAAAATAGTGGAGCATTTAGTAAATAAAGAGCCAGATATGTCCCTGAGGAGTTGGTAGAGACCAAAAACAGAGCAAAAAGAGAGAATATTCTTTTCATCAGGTGGCTCCACATAAATGATAATTGTGTAAATAAGCAACAGGTTTGCCAACAAGTTCGCCATTACACCTTTAAAAGGTTATGACAGTGTTGTGTTCCCAACTTGTTAAAATGTTATTTCAGGTTTTAACTGTGACTTTTTGTTTTTTTTAAATAGACACCAAAAACTGCCAGAATAAGTTGGCTCATATAGATGGTTTACAGAGTCAGAAACACTGCCACCTGCAATCAACCGGGTCTGACTGGCATGGCTCACTGTCGCACTTTAATTACATTTATAGGGATCGTTAAGGTTATTAGTTACTGCTGCTTTTCCTGCTATGACAAGTCAAAAATATTAACGGTGAAAAGGGTTTTATTAAAACATCTTGGGTATTTTTTTGGGGTGCTGTCTGCTTGCCTTGTTGAATGTATTGCTCGGGGGAATGTTAAAGCTGCTCTTCTGATAATAATATTTCTGAATATCTGCTGAACTTGATGAAATCGGTGGATTTTATCAGATTAAGTATGTTTCACAAGTCTCTCGCTTGTCCTGGAATCTAAAAATGTTGAATCTTAGTAGAAAAGCCACAAAATATCACTCTTCATTTTGAGGCTGAGCTTTTTTTAAATTTATTACTATGTATGTTGACAACTTCTTTTACATCTTTTAAAGGAATAGTTTGACATTTATGGAGTTCAATTAGAAAATCGATTTTGATCTAATTGAATTTCTGTGATCATTGTTACCTTTTCTAATCGATCTTACAGTGAAATATAGTTTGGAGATTTAATTGTACACAGCTAATGGCTTTTCCAAAGTCAAGGTGGATGGAAAATGTACTGAAGCCCCTGCACACCCACACAGGTGTTTCCATGCATCCTGGCTGATGAGACCTCTGCTCAGGTTTTACCACCAAAACAAAATGAACTGGAAAGTGAAGGAGCTGTCAATCAAGTACCGTCTGTACGGCTGCAACTAACGATTATTTTGGATTATCGATTAACCTGCCGATTATTATCTAGATTAATCAATTAATCGTTTCGTCTATAAAATGTCAAAGTCTCAAATTCCAAAGTGATGTTTTTAAATGTTAAAATAAAGATCCCACACAAAGATAATAACAGAGAAAAGCAGGAAATATGCATATTTGGGAGGCTGAAAACTGCATTTTCTGCTCTTTTTGCATGAAAAGTGACTTATTACAAATTTGTCGATCCATCAAAATAGTTTTTTGAAATAATAATTTATTTTTCTGTCGGATCGACTAATCATTGCAGCTTTAACCGTCTGTACATGCCCAGTTATCAGGCTAATTAATGTAAAAACACCTGCAAGTGCATTGTGGGTGTTTCAAGGCACTGTTTTCCAAGGTAGGATGACCGTATTGCAGACCATCAATTATTACTTTGTCATATTCTTTAAATTTCACTTTATAATTTGCTTGTCTATAATTCAGATGTCATTGTTTGAATGCTGCTACTACCTTAATGAATACTGATAAACGAAAAAAACTATTTATTACTGTTGCAATGATAGTCTTTTTTACCACAAAACAGTAAATGTAAATTGACTATAAAAAATCTGAAATTTCTCATTTAATACTATCTGTAATTTTATAAACATTTTAAATGAATTGTGCCATTTAAAAAAAAAAAAAAAAAAAAAAAAAAAAAAAAATCATTTAATTTAACAGAAAAATAAATAATTACTTTTTTTCCTAGTTTGGGCTTTGAAAATGGGTATTTATTATAAATATAACAGAAAAGCACAGTTACGCACAGACTTGTTTCCCATTGCTCACTCTACACAACAATAGACTTTAACTGTAGTGGCAGAGTTTGGCTCTGAAGATCTGTGCAGTAAAAAAAGGCAAGCATGTGATTTATCTACAATGAGATGGAGGAGGATGCGGTTTATTGACCTAAACTTGGACTGACTCTCTGCTTTCTGTAATAGATTTTACCCTGGCACTTTAATCTGGTATTGATTTATACTGTAAAAGAAAAAAAATCTGCAAAACAAAATGTAATGCAGCTGTTGGTATTTCAGATTAAAACGTAGTTGCAGACCAATTATCCAAACAAATGCTCTGAGCAACTGCATGTTGGCTGCTTGGAATAGAAGCCAGAGGTTTGTATTTGGAGCTGTTGGTCTCAAACGTTGTTGTTAAATTGCCCGACACACTGTTGTTTACCAGTCTAATCAGTGATCAAGGATAAAAAAAAAATGTTTGAAAGAAAGCACAAGATCTGGAAACATTTTTCTCAACACAAACTGAATGTTTTGATTCATCGCTTCCTTTGTGTGGAGGTGTTCAAACCGTGTGGCAGAATAGTATTTGAGTAATCGAGCTTTGGTGTCTCACTTAGTGAAGAAGCAGGTTTTTCCATACAATCTTTTAAAAATGCATCTTCAACAAAAATGCAATTTGCAGATGCACAAATATTTTTACAAGCAAATAGCTTATAGTGTGCAGCATCACTTTTCTGATGACGAAACATACACAATTAATATATTCTATTGGACATGAGAAAATAAACTTGATCAATCAAATAGTAATCATAAATAACTTCTGGATATGTGCATGTTGTGCTAAATATTTGTGATGTCAGATTATATCTTTCTTTCTAAATGATTCCATGGTGAAAACACTGCCCTCTCTTTGTTTAAACGGGTACTGCATTATTCAGGTTTTTTTTGGATTCATCTCTTCTCAAGAACTGAAATTAAGTAATTCATACTTTTGTTTCTAAAAAAATAGGATTTTCTTATCACCCCTTTGGCAAATTTACAGCTATTGCATCAAATGTGTACTTCTCTTCTTCCACACTCTTGCCATATTTGACCTAAATTACTTTGGAGAAATGGCACATTTCTGAAAAGACAATCTGTTTGAAATTATAGTGACATACAACTATATGCCTGTACGTTTTATGGAGAGTGCTGGACAATCTTTCCATCATTTTGAGCACAGAAATGTTTTAAATTCCAAATAAAGCAAAAGCAGTTGCATGCATTTTGAAGCTGTTTTTTTTTTTTGTTTTTTTTTTTTAAATACACCCTGAAAATGTTCTTTTGAGCATGTTTTATGGTTTGACACAAACCTGCTGTGGTATTTCCTTGAAGATCATTAATCTGATCATTTCCCTGGCTTAACCAAACAAAAGACTTCCATTCCTGAGGGCTCAGTTATACTGTGTATTTAAGGTTCGAGGTGCAAGAGTATGATTAATGTGACATCTCTCACTTGATGTCTGAACTTGTTGCTATGTAACTAGTAAACAGGCAAACAACAGAAAGCTCCTTAACGTCCCTTGGTTGTTGCTTCCAATGAAGAAGAAAAAGTCCTCAAACCGAACATCACACTGGTTCTGTTCTCCTCCTCAGCAGACCAGCAGTATCTGACACCTAGTCACTACAGCAGCCACTGAAACACCATAGCTACCAAAAACAGCTCCAGAGATGTGACACGTCTTTTTTTTTTTGTTCTTTTTTTTTTTTTTTTTTATAACTTACTTTTTTACACCTTAACATTGAGGATCAGTTAGCCAATAAATAAACTATGTGATATTTAAGTACCATTTGCACCCTCTTCAGAATAATACGTTGCTACATTTACAAAGTGCTCGCGACGAGGTTTCTTCACCAAGGTGCAAATTGCTCAGCTTCCTGCGAGGGCAGGCGTGGAAAAGGGGGAATCAGAAGACCTGTAGAAAATGAAAAGCAAAGTTGAGAACAACTTGGACCCTTAATGCACCCTCAACTCAAGCGTTCTAGATTGGATTTACAGCTGTTTGGATGTACTGCCTCCATTATTCTTGGAAACTTGTGCGGCAATCTAGCTCAGCTGACCAGAAGGAATTTATGAGCTCATGTGGCGGACGTAAGCAAAGTGGGTGGAAAAGGGGGCTAGTTCTAAGACCGGCTTCCAGTAAAATGTTACACATTACCCCAAAGTGTATTCAACACGTGACTGCATGCAAGTCTGTGTATGTAGAGGGGAATGTGAAGTCTTATGGGACATTATTGGGATTTTTTTCCAGTAAGTAAACATTCCAACCTGTTTTTATCTCAAAGTGCTCTGGTTTCTGCCTCGATCTTCCTCTCCCCGTGAAGGCTGTCAGGGTCAGCCGGGGCCACGGTCTGTCTCACAGCGATCTCAGGGCCTCCGCCGTAAATACCCAACAAGTACTGCCACGTCTCCTCTGAGATCTGACCATAGTCTGCACCTGAGGGGAGAGACGCACATAAAATAAGTGGTTTATTGACTTGTCTGCTTTTCTCATTTCCACCTTTACAGCCAGCGCTGAGGTTTACCTTGCTTCAGTTGTATGTGCCCTCCTTTCATAACACCAATTTTACTGTTGTCGATGGGACCAGGAGGCTCTGCGAAAACGGATCATAAAAAAATATTTTGTAAAGACGGAAAGAGCTTTTAATGGGCGACTGTGTTTGTCTTCCTGCAGGATCATACCATTGTCTTTGCCCTTCACGAAGCTCTCCCACTCTCTGAACCACTGCATGCTGATGCACAGGATCACCGTCGGAGCCTCTTCAGCCTGAAACTCTTTGTTCAGCTGCAGACGAGAGGAAAAACTGCTTGTTCAATACAAAGCATGAAGACACATTTACGCACAGGTAAACCCTTGCAGAATACAGGCTTTTACCTTGATAAAGGTGTCTATTTCCATTTTTCTGCGTTTAGCCAGAGCTTCGATCTCTACCTGGCAGATGGCACACATGTACAGGTGGTTCACTGCCGGGCCGCCTCCAAAACTGAGAACAGAAACACCAACATTTAGCAGAAAGGCACTTAAAAGATCTGACAAATTGGCACGAATTAATGTGAACGTGTGCATCCAAATGCAAATCATTCAATCCACGTTCAGGCCTAAGTTTATGATACATTTGTTTCTCATATTACATCATTGTGGAGCTACATATGTTCAGTTTGCAGGAACATTTGTTACATATGTACTCAGCTGTGATTAAACAATTTCCTGTAGAGCTGCAACGAGTAGTCGATTGTCAGAAAAATGATCGTCCACTATTTTGATAATCAATTATAGTCATTTTTCATGCAAAAATTGAAGATTTCATGCTTTTCTGTTTCATATCATATTAAACTAAATATAATTTTGGACTGACAAAGGAAGACATTGAAAGACATCACAGACAAACTGGGATGGACATTTTTCACTATTTTCTGACATTTTATAGACCAATTCATCTAGAAAATAATCTGCAACTTAATTGATAATGAAAATAATTGTTATTTGCAGACCTAATTGTCACATTAATTAAATAAAAAAAATACTATTCTATAAATCTATACTTTTTCACATTGACTTGACCAATTTTTAGCTGCATTAACAACATATTGGAGGAAAAGAAATCACAAATAAAACAGATTTGATAACTTAAATTTGAAAGCATTCATGAATTTAAAGCTGCATTTTCAGGTAATGTATAGTGGATTTAAAAAAAAAAAAAGATTTTCCAGAAGATAATATTCTAAAAAACGCTACGACATAGTCGAGCTGAGAACAGCACAGTACAGGCAGCCATTTGATCCATAAAGTATATTAATATTGATTAGACACGCAAATTCAAATGGAAATGGTAGCGTGTTGCATATTTACCTGTTGTAAAGGTACTCCCACACATTCTGAGGAACAATCACAACCAAGTCATCTATGTAGTGGTATTTATTAGGAGGGATCCCTGTACAGAGATACAGTAAAACAAGTTTGAGTTAAAGGAGAAATCTGACATTTTCTGGCCTCTAAGATCAGCAAGAATCCCAACAACTATTTCTCTCCTCCTGCACAACATCCCAACCCTCATCCCTGCTGCCCTCTTAATGAAAGCCTGTACTGCACAAAAGCAATAAAGCCATGTGTTTCCAATTGAGACATGTAAACTAGCCAACTATTATAATTTTTTTTTAAAAAGAACAAGAATTATTTGTTTTAAGAGCTGAAGCCGTCATTTAACGGTTGAATAATATGACAAAATAAATCTGTGTGAGAAAGTAGCAGCAGTCATCTGTATATGATATGTGGTAAAAATGTATTTAAAGCCTGAAAAAATAAATCATTGAGTAATTGCTACTTCCAACAGATAATACGCTCACTTTGTTTTGCTATGAGCTTATTTGCTGGTGTCTATTTGTTGTTAAAGTGGTACTCAAGTGATTATTTCACGTGCATAACATTAGAGGACTCACAAGAAACTAGGGCTGTACTGAATGCCTTTTTTATTTTATTTTTTTTTTTTTTTACATTCAAAGTTTCTATCGAGGTTGTTGAGTGAAGCTTTGAATGTCTGTTGTAATATTTTGTAAAAAAAAAAAAGAAAAAAAAAGAAAAAAAAATCCCTGGAGGGAAAGAAAACAATTTGAATAAAGTGATTCATCCGATTTGAATGCGTTAAGCTTTTTTTAATAGATGTTTTTTTTTGTATTTGTGGTTATATAAATGTAATTTACGATGCTGTTGGATTGATGTTCGACTGCCCTGTTAGTAAAAGTGCATGCCTCCCTTTTTGTGTGGCAAGCGACAGAGAAATATTTCGTTAGATAAAAACATGTTGTGAATTTAGTTTCTTTTTCAATAAATGTTGACTTTTGGACTTTAAACGCTCTGGAGTTATTGGAAATGTTTAGATCACACAAGTCTGAAACAATCCTCTGCAGCCACCACTGGAATCTAATTCTACAAATAGCATAATTCTAATAATATTAGTGTAGCCTAATCTTCTATCTGCAACTGTGCAGAAAATACTGGGGTTAACTACAAGGAATAGACATGCAAAGAAAAGAAGAAACTGTGCAGCATTCAAATGTTGATTTAGAATTCGAAATGTTGACGTTATGAATGAAACTTCAAACTATTTGGTACAGCCCTACTTGAACCAGCATAGTCTGAAATCATCTGACTTTTAGTCCCTTTTTATCAGTGAAGCTCCAAAAACACTAAATCCTACATTACCTATAATGCAACTCAACGGTATTCATTAAAACATCTATAATTGTAGGCTGATTTAGTGCCCTATAAGGAAGCATGTATATGTTTTCTCATGTGTTTTGACGTAACATATTTTTCAGATTAAGATTTTACCACACACCTCCGTGCTGACAAAGAAACGTGTGGTTGCTGATGGGGCCTGGTTCGGTGAACGTGTTGAACTTGTTCAGCCACTCTCTGGAGATGTAAAACTGCAGCAGGCTGGGCTCCTTCATGTTGGCCAGAGCCACCACCTTCTGCCTCTCTCTCACCGACTCCTCGCTGCTTTTCCTGCACGAGTCCAGGAAAACAATAACAGTCGGTAACAACAGTTTGAATAAATGGATTCTCTATAAATGTTTGACATTGCGGCCTTTTCCGATGCTTGCCTATAGAACAACACGTAGGCCTCTGCATTCTGCACCACCGTCTCATGGACCTCTGTCACATACTGGTCATCAAACTCGTACCACTGGCCATTAATCACATTCTGACAGTAAGCAATGTAGTGTCCACCTGCAGCACCAGAAGAAGGGTAAGAGAAATAAGTGTGAAGAAAAAAGGGGGGAACACCTTTTTGCTGATTGTGAATCAACATTTAAATAACTGTTGCAAGGCCCTTATCTGTAGGAAATGATGTTATGTCATACTTCCTGCAGTGCCATGGTGACAAATGACCGAAAGCAGATCGTAAGTGGTGACTTGGGATGGACTCTCTTTAGCCAGGAAAGGGCGCATGTCGAGGCCCTCCAGCGGGAAGGACACGTGGCTGCTAATCTTGAACGAATACATGACTTCGTGCCGGAAGCGTTTCAGGTGAATGCACAGAATCTACACACAAAAAAAAACACGTCATGAAGCCAAACACAAGCGGGACTAAACTTGATATCTGCAGCAAGAAGGAGATCAGATTTTTAAAAAAAAAAATAATGTGTACCTCTGGAAGCCTAAGTACTTTGCAATATTTGACACCATTTCTCAACCTGTGAAAAACAAAATAGTGTGTAAAAAAATTAATAAAAAATGTAATTAAAGAAAATTATGTAAATGAAAAAATATCCTTGTTAAATGTTTTTTAAGCATATCTCCAGCGCTAATTAACATCTCCACCTGGATTTACTATACATACTCACTTTTTACATCTCTCACAGCTGTACATGTTGTCCCCTGTGAAAAGAATGAACGTAAGTGTTAAGTCTGACATCTGTTTTCTCCTCAACGGGTATTCTAGTAGAATTGCACAGTGCAGTATTGTTTACCTTTGAGTTCATCTGCTGCAAAGAAGGCAGCGAGACAGTCCTCCAGGGTCACCATGGGCCCCCAAAACCAAGTGGGGATACATGAGACTACGAACCTGTTCAGAGGCATAATACAAAGAGACGTAATCAGCCACAGAGCCTCTTTTAAATCAAATCAAGTTTATTTATATAGCCCAATATCACAAATTATACATTTGTCTCAGTGGGCTTTACAGACTGTACAGGATAGTAGTCCTTCACAGTGATCATACTGACGGAAATGACCTTAATGTGGTTCGGCAACCGAAAGTAATGCTGCCTGGAGCAATATTGGCTCCTCAAAGGGCCTTTGAGGGCAAGTTCGGAGGGCAGCTTTAAGCCTGAATACACCTGAGCGCCTCAGATGGCCGTTGAGGCAGAAATCGTGCACCGCTTTCTTCAAATTAAATATGCTCAGCACCCCGCCGCTGGCAGAACTGAGTGGCAGGGAGATGATGTGTGTCTTACACAGGATGGGCATGATGGTTCATGTTAAGTTGAAACTCGGGCAGCAGGATATAAGGAAAATATGAAAGGAAATGACTTCCAATATTCTTTTTATTGAACAAATAGTACATTGAACTAAACACAAAAGGCACCAATTTTAAAAGAAAGAATAATTGTTACATTTTAAAGTGCAGTTTCCTACTGATATTATCTTTCAACAAACTCAAAAAATCCTTGAGTGCATTTTTTTCGCGATGTGTTTATTGCGCAAGTTGACATTGCAATGACGATTATTTGAAAAAAAAAACAAAAAAAAAAAAAAACACCCTGATCTATTGTGCAGTCCTAGTTGGAACATGCAATTGACAACACGGCTCACCTCCAGATTACTCCATCCATACTGCCTCAGAAACCAGATTTCCCCACTACGTCCCCAGCGCTGTTATGCTGGTGCTTTCTAAATACAGGAACAGCTCGAAGATGAGCAAATAGCATGCCAAGGACTGCATCTCTGTCCTGATATCTAAGACGGTAAATACAGGTAAACACAGTCCAGGTAGGTGCAAAGGAAGTGATTCTATTTCTATGTCGAACAAGCAGCATACAACCTCTTATCAGTAGGCAGCATTTAACTCATCTCAGGAAACTCACTTCCTGTGACTGCCAACATGCAACATGTTGATCCAGCTAAGTCAATAAGAACATCTTTCCTAACCAAACCCTCTTGATAGCAACATGCCCTCATCTGCGGATTTTCACAAGAAAATGTGGATAAGCAATGAGTCAATTTCTCTGTAAGATCCATAAATAAGTCCTATCATGTTAAAATAATCTTGTTTAATTTAAACGTAGACGCAAATCAGAATAAAACCTTGAATCAGAAACCTCGAGGGGATTTCAATGAGCTCAGCACATTAGTGTACAATCGGATGAATTAGATTCATGGGTCCAAAAAACGGCGACAGTTAAACGTGGTCCACTGACCGGCGTATGGAGTCCATGATGTAGGTGATCCAGCCCTGGGAGCCGTAAGTGTCGGGACACACCCCCGTCTTGACGGGAAGGTTCTGATGTATGGAGGAGTGGAGCTTCGCCAGGTCCTCTTTACCAGGAATAGGGAGGGACAAGTCTTGGAAGGTTTCCACTGTAGTAGAGACCTGTCACACATGGGTAACACAGCAGAGCTTTAAAGAATATGTTTATACGTATCATACGAAGAAACGCTTATACTTGTGCTGAACAACTCAGTGTGTGGTGGATAAGTGATATTAGATTCAAATAAATCAGATAACGAAATCAAATAACCATATGTGAATAATACAAATGAAATACAGACCAAATAATCTCAGAAAATGAGGGTTTAAAATGTGAATTGTCCAATTAAGATTTTCATGTATTTTATTAATTCTAATAATAAACAAATGATGAAATGACTTAAAACCAAAATTAAAAATTATAATTTTATATATATATATATATATATATATATATTTTATTTTAATAAATGTTTTTCTTCTTTCTTCTTATCACGTAAATGTACTGTTGTTTCTGACTAAATATGTAGCTCCCCCTGGTGTTTAAGCATGTGAAGCACAGCTCACCCTGTCGCAGGTTAAACACTGGACCAGACTGAGGATAGAGCCATCGAAGATGTCCGAGATCACACTGCGAAAGTGAGACTGTTTCTTCTTCCTGGCACTGAGCAGCAGCTGAGCTGAAAGATTCAATGACGGCAAGGAGGATATTATTGGACAAACCTAATGTTGTTGTTGTAACAGAGGCACTTTAATTGGTACCACCTGCAAGACTGTGTGGAGGAGAAGAAAGTAAGAAGGGAAATGTTGTGTGTTGTGGCTGCAGAGGATCACCATCGTTCGCTGCACTCGCGCCAAAACAATGGAACAATTCGGAAGGAAAGATTAGAGATTGGAAAAAATATATTTTTTTTAGACTGCAAACCTTAAGGTGAAAAGAGGCCTGCTGTATATGTTACACTTTACATCAAAATCATAAAGGCACCTCACATTTGGTGCCTTGACTTCTGAATTCAAGCCTCTCCTGGCTCCCAATGTGACCTTAACAAGAATCATTTCGATGCAGAGGTTTAAATAATGGGAACTCCCCAGGAGTCGGTAGAAATGATGAAGCATGTTGAATGAGCAGCGAAATCTGGCGGGTTTTCTTACCTTTTTTGAAGGCGTACGCAGGTCCTGCAGAGCGGAGGGGGCTAGAGCGAGGTGGACTGGAGGACAGTTTGGGATGCAGCTCCTGAAGGGTTCGCACAGGACTGCAGGGAGTGGACTGGGGCTGGGTCATTGACACTTCATTGTCTGGCTCTAGAAAACAGCATATTGGATGCACAGAATTGACAGTTTAGAGACAATTGAGCCACGTTTTTCTTCTAAAACAGAAAAATCCACTTTCAAGGGATAGATCGGATCGTTTGAAGTGGGGTGATATGAGGTATTTATCCATAGTCGGTAGAGTAGTAGATGGAGAAGCAGACAGGAATACCAGCATGGAAGCTGAGCAACGTACAGCTGCGTGAGGGGGGGCAGAAGCAAAACGTATTTTAGCCACCTAAAAAACGTATAAATGAGTTTTAGGGGTACGCTATATTTGGAATATTTTCAGCGCTTTCCCTTGCTGTAAGACAGCCCTTTCTGACGGGGAACTGAGGCCGTTATCTTTGCTACCAGCGATACCACCAGACTCCATTGGGGAAAAAAAACAAGTAATTTTACCTCACAAAACATGGAATTTGCAGCAGTACATCGCTGTGCTTCAGTGTACGGTACTCCTGTTGGTTTCTCCCAACTTGGGGTGTGCCGACAGTCATCTACTGTTGGTAAAACACTGACTGTGAATTAGTAACTCATACAACCCCACTTCAAACAATCTGAACTATCCCTTTAATAACCTGAGGTGCTGCTGCTCTGGCTGCTTTGCCCTTGCCCAGTATCAGATAACTGGTTGTTCTCTTGGCTTTCGACCTCATTGTTTGTGGTTGGCTCTCTCTCCTCTTCCTCTCCCCGCTCAGGAACTCCGTCCTCAGCTGCTGTATCCACATCAGCGTCCTCGTCCATCTCTTGCGAGCCTCCACGGAGGGGTGAGCCAGACACCCTCCTTTCCTTCAGCCTCTCCTTCTCCGAGATCACCCCTCCGGTACCGACGCCCACCATCCTTCCTGCCGGCGACCTGACCCCGTCACACTCATCCTGCAGGAGCAGCTCGCCGTCGCCCCCTCCTCCCCCCTCCCCCCGGTCACTGCTGGAGCCAGAGTCACATGATAGGAATTCATCCTCAGATGGGGAGCGCTCTCCGTCTCTTATCTCCTCACCATCACTACCCTCCCCGCTCATGCTGCACTCTGTCAGAGGCTCCTTCAGCTCTTCGTGTAGCTGGTCCATCAGACAGCGCAGGAACTCCTGAGTGTCCTGTAGCATAAAAGCATATCGCATTCACTCAAAAGGAGGACGCATGAGTGCTGCTACATAAACACAGACAGTCAGGAGTTTTGCAGAGAAGTTGGCTGACTATTTCAAAACAAGAAGACGGACAGAAATGTGAGTAATGGTGTATGTCTTGTTTACAGCAGGAAAGCATTTTGTATACTGGTAAGAACTGGTACAAGGAGATCTTAATCATACCCAATATAGACAAAACTCATTATTATGCAACACTTTTCTAAGGCAGT
Organism: Bovichtus variegatus; assembly: GCA_943593645.1. Classification (NCBI taxonomy): domain Eukaryota; kingdom Metazoa; phylum Chordata; class Actinopteri; order Perciformes; family Bovichtidae; genus Bovichtus; species Bovichtus variegatus. Next base: position 10,183,302 of record CALSCE010010647.1, read on the forward strand.
TACAATCCAGCAAAACCAAACACTTTAAATCAAACATGCACTAATCCTGAATCAAACACGAAAACACTTTAAACTGGGATACAAAAAAACAGACAAACTCAAACGTTTGATTTGAGTTATTTATCAAGAAATATTTTACTGTTTTTTACTTTAATAGAGCCAGACAAAGTCACAGTTATTGTTTTTTTTTTTCTGCTTCTGTTTGTGTCTGTTTTTAGATATGAGTTAGCCTGTCTCAGCTAAAGTACTGGATGTCTATTGGATCAAGAAGTCTCTCTAAAGTTAAAGCAATAGTTTGACCTTGTAGGAAATGTACTTCTTCGTTTTCTTGCCGAGAGTTGAACAAGAATATCGATATCACTCATGTTTGTGCGCAAAATATAAAGCTACAGCCAGGAGTCACTTAGCTTAGCTTAGCATAAAGACTGGAAATGGGGGGGAGGCTAGCCAGAGTATATAAATTACAAGTTGTGGCCAGCTGTTTCCCCCTGCTGTGCTAAACTAAGCTAACTGCTTCTCTGCAAGAAAGCGCACAAAATGTCAAACTATCCTTCTAAGAAATACTCCATTAAAGCTCTCTAAGAGGGTTGAATGGACTACGATAAGTTCACATTGTAGTTTAAGCAGTTATAAAGACGCAAATGTCCTGACTACCAAAGAAATTATATTATATCCATCCTCACCTACAGTTACAATGCATCTATGACTTTATCTGGTTGTAGGAATGTAAGAAAAATACTAAAACTGAACTATCAAACAAACAAACAAACAAGTAAACAACTCAAGTCAAACGTTTGGTAATAAATAACAAATGTAGTTGTTAATGGCACAAATAAGTCATTTTAGGGAATGTGTGAGGAATATACACAGGGTTTGACAGTTTTTACAAACAAAGGGCAAGACCGTGTCAAGCTGTTGAGTGATGCCAGGTGTAGTTACCTGCTGGGTGCTTGCCCCTACCTGCTGAGCGTAACCACGAAACATGGGGTTTACTAGTTTGATGCCATGAGACAGACTGGTAGGCACGACATAGCTGGGCCTAGGAGGGTAGCAGCCAAGAGAGTTAGTTAATTATACTGTAGATCAGGGGTCTTCAACGTTGTTCAGGCCAAGGACCCCAAACTGATGGAGAGATGAGCTGGGACCCCCTACTATATATATATTGTATAAAATTGTGTTTTATATTAAACTGGGCCTAGTGCCATGTATAAACATAGCTACCCTGTTATTGTGCATTCAATACTAAGCTCTTCAATTAATACACAGGTTCATATATTCATGTAAATTTGTGGAAAAAAAATTGGTTGAACATTTTTTTTATTTTTTTATTGTCTAATCAACCAAAAATTTTGCAACCCCCTGCAGTACCTCCGCACACCCCCTAGGGGTCGCGGACCCCCTGTTGAAGCCCTCTGCTATAGATGATTCGTTAATACATATTCGTCTCGTATAGCTGGATTCTGTCACTTGTCAAGTAGCTTTACGTCACTTTTGAATGTGTTTTATTACCGTTTTTTATGCCAGAGTTCTGAGATGAGTTTCTGGTAGCTCTTACAGAGAGCGGGCTTCTTATCAGTCCGCACCAATCCACTGCAGTCCAGGAAGAACTGAGTGAGAGGAGGACTGGTGAGGAAACAATAAACACAAGTGTTTAACTCGAGGAAAGTCTTCAATCACCTCCGCGGTAATTGATCAAATGTAATAAGAGGAGTGACCTCACCAGTTGGACAGGGCTTGAAGAGCTGCATTCATGTAGCAGGAGTTACCAATATTTTTCATTCCTGTCAAGCCTACAAACAACAAGAGAAACGGTAGCCATACAGTGTTTTGTGTTCCCATAGAATGCAAAAGTGCACAAACTAAACCATTTAGAAAACATTTCTTTTAGAATATAGAGACTCCACCAATGGTTGATTATCAATGTTAATCTGGATTAAAAGAAACAGGCCTAGTAACTATTCTTAGGACTCAAAGCAATTACATCTATTAAAACTGGCAGCTATGACCTAAAAGCATGAGCACTTAGAAAAATCCAACAATGATTTTAATCATCAGAAAAAACTGTTTGTTTGGAACTGATTCCTAAAACCATTTTTGTCTGATTTAATACATTTCTAAGAAAAAAAGTGTTTGTTTTCTTGTCAAAGAACAACATCGCTTCACTCTGCAATGTTGAATGTGGGATGACCTAATCAAATTAAACTTTGCAATCTGATTTAGCAATCAGGAAATACTTGTGATCTTAGCCCAGAATCACCATCTCATCGTAAGACCTTTTCTTTTAGAGACATTGCTATGAATTGGGCGTGATGTATTGATTTGGATGAGGTGATAGATTTTGGGCAGATGAAGGTCATCGCCATGTTCCATAATGTTGTGCAAATTTGAAAAAACTCACAAGTACTGTTTAGGAGAAGAAATGTTGACAGTATTGATGTTGACTTATTGTACCTCTGGGTTTAAGCTCATCCTCCTCCGACTCTGAACCTTCTTCTTCTGCCACAGCAATTGGAACTGCTTTTAGTGGGTGACCTACTGGCTGAGGAGCTGCTTCCTAGGAAAAAAGATTAAAAGATACTATAAATATGAAGGCCAGTAAGGAACCGGTTGTGTAAATTTGAAATGGCATCGCCGGCACGAATCGGAGACGGATGAGGAGCGATACCTGCTCTGTGGCTTTACAGTGGTGGGGAGCAGCAGCGAGCGGCACCAGCGCCGGCCTGTGCTCCAAAAACACTTCCCGCTCACACACATAGCACCAGATCCTGAACGTCGTCAGGTTCACAGTCAGGTTGTGCTTCTGAGCCTAAAGGAAAAAACTCACAATCATCCAGGGGCCATTTTTCCTCTCATAACCATTCAACGAGGAGGTAAACTGACAGGTATGTATATTTAGTGTCGGGGGGGGGGGTTTACCTGTGCATGCAGGGTGCTGTGATCAGAGAAGGATTCTCCACAACCAACATACGGGCAGTCACTCTATAGAGCAGAGACACTGTATCAGACAGGCTTTTGATCCTCGATCTTGCAAAGACATCACAATATCTACCTGTCTCGTTTATCTGAATATGCTTAAAGGGACAGTACACCCCAAAATCTAAAATGCATATTTTTCCTCTTACCTGTACATATTGTGTACCTGCTTGCCTGCCTGAGATTGAGATCTACTGAATTTCTAATTACATTTATGTCCCACATCATCATTAATTATTAAGGATTGTCCTGGCCTCCACAGTACCACTCTCTTCTCTTCACAGCCTTTTTCACCCGACAAGCCAGACGCTTGCTATTGCTTCAGTGGAAATCTCCAATACTTCCTTTTGCATACTCTATGGATAAGGTAATTCCTTAATAAGGTAATTTTCTTAAACAGGAAAGAATTTGGTGCAAACTCCCAGAAAATTGCAGGTCCGCTACAGCTCTCAGTTCTTGGAGCTGATTTTTAAAACCATTTTTATCTTATTAATACAATGGCGTATAAGGGCCGGAGTCATATTTCTTAATTAAAATAATTTTTCGTTTTTTACAATGCACTGCAACTTTCATTCTTGTGTCTGTCTTATTCTATTTTAGCTCGTTTTATATTTACGATCCTCTTGACTCTTTAATGTTTTAATTTAAATGTCCTTTTCTGCTGAGTATTTTTCACTGTCTTGATGCTTTTGATGTTGCTGAAATGTGCTATATAAATAAACTTGCCTTGCCTTGCATAATAAATGTCTCCCTGAGAAAACTTTGCAAGTTGCGGAAGCTCTTCTTTGAGCTTCTTCTGGATAGGCAGCAGACGACCAACAACTATTACTTTGTTTTAGTATGTCATTGTAATATCATTATACATTTGTTTTTATTTTATTATTAATTCCTTTTATGTCCTTAGTCTATGTCTGGGTACTGCTTTTGGTTTGTAGTATTTGTCCTCACTTGATTTTGTATTGTTTATTTCTTGCTTACTACTTGCACCATTGCTTTATCACTTTTGTATTGAGCAATAGTTATTGTTGTTTATTTGGAAAATATCAATAAACAGATGGGGGGGTAAATGATTCATTATCTGAAATGCAGTGGTAGTTGTGCCTGCAGTTGTCATAATTTATGTTCCAAGGTGCACAAGCTAAACCAGTGATTACCCTTGAAAAGACGAAGATTTAATACAAAATTTAAAAGGTTTTTACCTGCAGACAGGCCCACAGGTTCGGGCCCCCAGCTCCACAGGACTGGCAAGTTCCCTGCGATATGAATAGAATAGAAAGGAGCATAAAAGATATTACAAAACATGTTGGTTCACTCAGACACAAGCAAGGATGCTTTACACTGTAGATACCCAATTAATAGCAGTAGTGAAGGAAGTAATCTGTTCAGTAAAAGTGTGAATACCACACTCTGGAAGTACTCTGTACAAGTAAAAGAATGTAAGTATAATCTGGAAAATGTATTAAAAGTAAAAGTACTTAATGCTGAAAAATAAAAACTGAACAAAACTCAAAATGATTTTACATCGTTAAATTTGTGAATCTGGAACCTCACATAGAAGCAAAATAGAGCAGCTATTAATACTACTAAATTGACTATAAACTCATTTGAATCAAATAGTAATTAATACTAATTCATTTCCAGTCAATCGCATAGATTGATTAATCATTTCTGTTGTATACACATTTGGGAAGTTTAACCAAATAAACGGCATTATAAAAGCTTGTATGTTTTGTGTGCAAAATTCTTAATTTGTACCTAAAAGCTGTCTGATAAATGTAGTGCAGGAAAAAATACAGCATGACAGAACATTTATTCCAGCTAGTGTGGTTAGTATTACAGTGTAACAACCTTATGGGATGTGTAGGACACACACAGCCAATAACCTGGACTGGGCACCTTTGACATTTCCAGTAAATGAATGAAAACCCACCTTGGATTTCTCTAAGAGGTCCTCCTTGGTTACTTCTCCTATGGAGTCCAGGTGAGGACACATTTCTTGTTCAGCCATAGCTACTCACTCTCTCTCTCTCTCTCTCTCTCTCTTCAGGGGGACGTCTTGCTAATTTGACAGGGGAGTAATAATAAAACTGTAGTAATACAGAAGACAGGCTGTTGTAGCTAAAGCTAGCTTTATATAAATGGATCTCAACACAAACAAATGATCTGTACAGAAATCACACGCACCTCTTCTCTGACTGGAACATTAGTTGGATATATCTAGTGTTGTTTTAGACCATCTTTTCACAATAACCCCCTACATATACACATATAATCTAACAACTGACAGGCCTTATGTTTACCAAACGAAAGCCCAGAAATCATCTCCTCACTGCAGCGATGACAGCAGCAGATTTTTATGAATGACTGGTATTTACCAACAGAGGCAGCTGACACGATGATAATTCAATCTTCTTGTAAACAATCCATACTGGATGCGGGCCGACGACAGTATGCTAGCAAGATATTTGAGGAGCCGAGCCGAGCCGAGAGACGGATGCAATACCCCGGCCCACCAACCCCAAACAACTCGCCCCCTCCTCCAATGCACAGCACGGCACGGCACGGAACGACGCAGGGCTGGAGGAGGAGCAAGGAGGCAACACCGAGAGACGTCAACCTGACAAATCCAGCCCGTTAGTTACGTATCTTTGCCATGTAAGCCTGTGTGATACGTGTGATTTAATATAAATCAACATTCAAATAGATGAACAGACGTTTTTTTTTTTTTTTCATGCATTATGGAACGTTTGTTATTGATTAATGTTAAACGTCCCTATTTACGGAAGTGACGTAATGTTGTACGTTGCTTAAACGTGCACCCGATTCAACTGTGGAAATAACAGTTGAGCACAGAAAATACAAATTATATTTAAACATGAAAACTATCTTCTCCTCCCAAAACAATGAATGTGTGCACCTCCTTTAATGTATTCATATTAATCAATAATTACCTCTCTTTTTGTATATTTATATTCCCCTTGAATTCTGTTTTTTATTTTTATTTTATAATTGTTTTTATTATGATTGATTGGTATCCCTTATATGTCTTCTGTATTTGATTTTATGTAATAGAGACATTCTTTTTTTAAAACAATGACGTACAAAGCGCGTTAAGACTATATATTGTAACACTGATCCTAAGTCAGTGTCTTTATTTTATAATTATAAAGCAGGAGCAGGCGAACGGCCGTGACATCTGACTCCAGATCGGTGCGTAGGAGGCCACGTAACCACGGTGCAAGCCTCGCGGTATTTAGGCTACCCAGAATGCCTAGGTCTTCCTTTCTGCCTGAACCGACATGGTGGGTGCATAGCTGATTCTTCTGTTGCTGTTGTATCTGTCTGCATCCTTTAATGTATGCTTATTCTAACATCCTAGAATGTAATTATGACTTATATGAAGTATGTCCGTTTATATAATGTCGATATTGCGCGTCGATGATTTGCTATTTTTTGGTTAAGTTTAAGCTAGTGTAGCCGGTACGAGTAGCACCGTGACTCCCCGTCAGAAGCTAGAGCTAACGTTTGTGAGCACGCTTGATTTCAGAAACACTTATTTTATTCTACATTTTCTTGATAGATTCGTCTACTAGTACTTAACCTGGTTGCTAAATTGTATGTTATGTCTAATGGAAGTTCACTGGGACTTGTAACGTGGTGTATCCGGGTGCTTTACCCGGTAGTGTTGCATTAGTTAATGGGCCCGAGCATAGCTGGTTTGCTTAAATTGTAACGTTACAGTTGGCAGCCTTTTAGCACATATATAGTCTACGTTTTTAGTGACTTTGGTTGCTTGGTGGTTATGTAATGTGACAAAGGCTTGGGTTTATTGTGAGACTGCTTTAAAGTGCAACTCTTTAGTGGTAGCAGCTAAGCCAATAGCATCGTCTGTAACTGTCTGGCATGCTAATAGTGTAGACTGATCAACATGGGGATTTGGCTAGCTCTAGTCAATGTACTGCTTTGGAGATTCACTCCCAAAAGTTTGCTTTGACGTCAATGACAACTAACTGGTCTTCAATTCTGCTTGAATTACATAATGTGATAAAAGTAATTTGTATTGGACGTGGATAACCTACATGCTGAGCAATTGATGGTAGAGCCCATGCGTGATGGTAAATTGGAGCAGTGCAAGTAGTATGTTTTATTTAGAGCTGAAACGACTATTCAATCAACAAAATAATAGTTGGCAACATTGATTGTTAAATTATTTTTGAAGCAGAAATTCATTTAACCCTTGACCCAAGCCCTGAAAATCGGAAATAATGAAACGTGTAAAATATTGTGAAAAATCCAAGAGCCTCACACTTATTGCATAGTTGGGCGACACATTTAAGATGTTTTGTAAATGTAAATGTTGCAAGACATTAAACTTTTGTTGTAGTAGTTTGTACTTTCATCAATGCATCCTAACACTTGTGGTGTTTTTGACAGCCTAAGGGAAAGAAGGCTAAGGGGAAGAAGGTGGCACCTGCCCCTTCTGTGGCCAAGAAACATGAGGCCAAAAAAGTAGTCAACCCCCTGTTCGAGAAGAGGCCAAAGAACTTTGGCATCGGTGAGTTACTTTTTTTTTTTTTTTGGGAACCAGAAACTGATGGTGCAGATGATGTAAAGAATATTTGCTATCTTA
>CALSCE010010647.1:10228278-10245822 GCA_943593645.1 Bovichtus variegatus
TGCGATGCTGCACCACAAGAGGAATAAGCTGGCCTCGTGTCTGCAGAATGTGGGTTTGCAGCCCATCATGCCGGAGGGAGGATATTTTATGATCGCAGACATCTCCTCTGTCAGTGAGTGTCACTACATGCAAAACGGATCAAAAATGTCATCAGATCTATTTAAAACTTTTGATTCAAAGAGAAGAGAAAACTTCTGAATTGATCGCATTTTTTCTGTTTATTGTTTGATTAGTGCTGTCTGCTACATTACCTCTGTGAACAATGTTAAACGACAGTTGAAAATGAAATGTATCTAATTTGGCTATCATTGATGTAATACTTATTATGTTCTTTACTAATTCTCTCATTTTTATTATTAGTGATAATAATAAGATATTTATTTTCATTTCTATATTTTAGCGTCTTTTTGCTGTCTAATTTTTTTTTTTTTGCCCTTGTTTAAATGTGTTGCATTTTATTATTATATTATTATTATTATTATTATTATGATTTTAAACAAACTTAACTTGACAGGCAACAGTAAAATAAAGAATATGTAAAAATAAATTAATAATGTAGCTGCAGAAAATTCAGAGCCTTTTGCGCCTCATAAACTGGTCAGAATATGGTGACTAAATAAATCAAGTGGCTTTATGTTTCTAAGTGTTTGTTGTGTATTTATGACTATCTTTAACTTTCTTTTTTGACAGAGGTGGACTTTAAGGACTCCATGACTGAGGATGAACCCTATGACTTCAGATTTGTTAAATGGCTAACTAAAGAGAAGGTAAATATTGAACATTTTGTGAAAACTTTATTGAATTTTATTAAAAATGAAAGAATTATTATTATTTTTTCTTTATAATTTGGCTTTTTTTCTGCAGGGTTTAGCAACAATCCCCGTCTCTGCGTTCTACAGCTCAGAGCACAGAAAGGACTTTGAAAAATACATCCGATTCTGTTTCGTCAAGGTAAACAAAATGCAAATTACTTCATTGAATTTAATCTTAATTTGATTACATTCTTCTCCTCTTTCATTGTGTTGCTCTTTGTCATCCCTTCAGTCACTCAAACTCACTTTTGTTTTATCTAAAAGGAGGACTCCACTCTGGATGCAGCTGAGGACATCTTGAGAAAATTTAGCCAAAGACAGTAAAATTGTCCACAATGTGGAAGAAAAAGTCATGAATGACTTGTCCATTTGTCCGTCAATGCAATATTTGTTTATTTCAACATATTTTTCAATATTCTATTTCTCATCAACTGCAATTACATTTGTTGTGTATCTAAGGATCCATAATATAATAAATAATATAATAAAACTTTTAATGAATCCACATTCAGTTGGTTATTATTACCCTTATCTGTCCCATAGCCTGATTGTATTGTCAGTGTTTTTGTCTCATAAATGAATATGAATGGCGCAGTCTTTTGGTGTCCATATAAAAAGAGAAAAACTTTTCGCTCACAGCCATTCTATGCTTCAACTGTTTATGTTTATTTACTTTTTGTACATAGGTGTTTCTTTAAAAAAAAAAAAGAGATTCAGATCTTAATGAGACTACCTGTTTAAATAAAGGATTAAATAAAAATAAAATAAAAAAAAGGCAGACTTCAACCCTAGGGGGTCCGCGGAGGTACTGCAGGGGGGGTCGCAACATTTTGGGTTGATTAGACAATTTTTTTTTTCCCACAAATTTACATGAATATATGAACCTGTGTATTAATTGAATAGCTTAGTATTTAATGCACAATAACAGGGTAGCTATGTTTATACATGACACTAGGCCCAGTTTAATATAAAACACAATTTTATACAATATATATAGTAGGGGGTCCCTGCTCCATCTCTCCATCAGTTTGGGGTCCTTGGCCTGAAAAACGTTGTTCTAGGGTCTTAATTGAAGTAAAGCAGGACAACAAGTATTTAGAGGCCAAAACCTTTATGAAATCCAGGTTGTATGAGAAATCACAGCAAGACTTTTATTTTGAAACGCGGATTGCGACCCGGAAGTAAATTAACTTCACGTGTTGGTGTGTGTAAAAATGTCTACCGGCGTTGCAGCAAAAAGACCCAAAATTGTGCCCTCTCAAGTACTGTTACACTATTGTTTTACATCAAAATGACACTTAACTTTTTTCTTTATCACCTGTAATGTGTTTGTTGATGTTTACAGCCCGAGGAGAGGGTGGACTGGAAGAAAAAGAAAGCAGAAAGTGAGTAAACAGCTAGCTACATTTAGCTAACAGCTATAATCAGTTTGGTTTGATACACAAGTTACATTAACGTTAAGCTCTTTTATTCACTATAACGCCCAGTTAAAGTCTTTTAATTGATTAGTATACATCATTAATATTATTATCTTTGAGAATAAATGCGTGGATTTTGCTTTATGTAAGGTTACAGTTAAGTAATATAGCAGCATTTCATATGATGTTTAAGGCATGTGTTTAGCCACAGCATTAATATGTTGAATGTATGGTAATATATACTTTTAAGCAGTGGTTAAATGTAACTAAATACATATGCTCAAGTACTGAACTTATGTACAAGGGGTATTTTATTTTATTTCAGTATTTCCAGTTTATGTCACTCTACACTTCTACTCTACTACATTTATCTGACAGCTTTAGTAACTAGTTACTTTTTTACTATTGTTCACTATCAGAATATTGTAACAATATAAATCGGCTACTGTAATAAGTTTTGATGTATATACATACCCAATAGGAAAATTAGCTCCACTTTTACAGGCTGCAACATGTGAGGATGATGGTGTTGCTTACACATTAATGCATCAATAAATATAATAATAATAATAATATAATTCAGAAATGGACCATTCTGCATAATTAGTTTTATCTTCTGTACTTTTACTTTAATATTATTTTGAATGCAGGACTTTTACTTGTAACAGAGTATTTTTACACTGTGGTATTACTACTTTTACCTAAGTAAAATATCTGAGTGTTTCTTCTACCTGTGCTTTTAAGAAAGTTTCATGGTATATTTTTCTTTGCACTTCTGGAGACTCAGGTGTAGGGAGTGTTAATTAGTCAAATTAACTTTTTATTTATATAGCCACTCGTATTCCGTTTACTGTCACGTAACACAATATTAGAAAAATCACTTCAAGCATTAATTGATTGTCAAAATACTTGCAGATTTATTTTCTGTCGATTTTAACTAATCGTTTCGACTCTAAAGCCTTCAGATGTAATCCGATCTGAGGAGTTAAAATCCTGCTATAAACTCAGATGGAGTCACAAGTAGATCTTGCCTCATTTTAAAGGGTCACAAGCCAAAAACCCAGATATCTCCAGTCTGTCTACATTTATCTAATTTTCTTACCAATGTCATTGACTCTTCCTCGATAACAGTAAAGGAGGCAAAGAAGCAAACGAAAGAGGCGAAGCTGATCAAACAGTTGGATAAGCAGAAACGGCAAGAGTCCGCAGAGAGAGCAAAACATGAAGAAGGCCAAGACAAAAAAGGTAACCTCATTATCGTTTCATAGATTATTATTTGAGAGGAGCAGAAAATATATATTTTTTTTTTTAAACGTAAATTAAAAACCCATCTTTTTAGTCTGACTTTTATATAGTGTGTTATAATTCTATGGTTTTATTATTTATACTTATTTTATTATCATCTTTATGTTTATTTCACTGTATGTTGTTAGAACTTTACTGTTGATCATTATGACTCATTTCATTGTATTTTATTTTAACATTTTACTGCTTTTCACATCCTAATTTTTGTGAATCGCTTGTATTCACAAAAAGCACTTTGAAGTACATTTTGAGTTGTTCGAAACGTTTTATATAAATAGATAATACTGGAGAATGGCATTCTGTAATGTGTGATCTGCACATGCGTCTCTCAGGTCGGGCTTACACAGTGAGTGTGGCTCTGCCGGGTTCTGTCCTGGATAACGCTCAGTCCACCGAGCTTCGTACGTACCTGGCCGGACAGATCGCCCGAGCCTGTGTCGTGTTCTGTGTCGATGAGATCGTCGTGTTTGACGAACATGGGGAAGATGTCAAGTACGTTGACTTAACGGGTACAATTGTATAGGTAAACCCTCCCTGAACCATCACAAAGCTAATTGAAAAGGTTTTTCTTTGTCCCACAGGAGTGTTGAAGGAGAATTTACAGGTGTTGGGAAGAAAGGACATGCTTGTATTCAGCTCGCCAGAATACTTCAGTACCTTGAATGTCCACAGTGAGTAGGAACGTGTGGTAATCAGATCACCAGTACTGGCCCATTTTTTAAATCAGATTTTGATTACAGTTTTTTTTTTTTACCACCAGGTATCTGCGCAAGTGGTTTTTCCCAAAGCATCAAGATTTACAGTATGCAGGTAATAGTTCAAATTTCCTTGTTCATACTTTCATTTACAGCAGTAAAGTTTTTCAGGGTCTGACACTGTGGCCCCCCGCCGACAAAGTTCACCCAAACTTGTTAAATTGTCCCCATTTTAAAATATGCTGAATTAGCTATTAGCGGTTGCTGTTTGAGACGTACTCATGGATGTACAGAAAACTATCACTGTATTACTCTGATACTGGAGAAAACTTAAAAATGGATGAATCTCAGGCAAGTTCTGGAGTTATAAGGAGCGTCTTTTTTCTATTATTTGTGCGTAGATTTCTGGGTTTTAAATAGCAAATGTGTTTAAAAAAAAAAAAAAAAAAAAGTTATCCTCTGAAAGGCTGCGCTGCACTGCATATATACACAGATGTGTGTTTAGATTTGACTGAGTTGTTACTGATGAGAAGTACAATGTTTGATACAAAATGCATAAATCGTGCGCTAAGGGTTATAAAACACTTTAATTGTCCCAGTGAGCCACTGCTGCAGCTCCACTATATCCTGGTAATACGTTTGACTCATCTCACAATAACTTCCATTCCAATTATTTTGTTTTTTTCTACCAGGTTTGCTCAACCCTTTAGACAGTCCGCACCACATGAGGATAGACGATGAATCAGATTACAGGGAAGGAATAGTCCTCGACAGGCCGCTCAAACCAGGAAAAGGCTCATTGGTGAACTGTGGAATGAGAAAGGTGAGGATGTCTCTGTCGTCGTCTCGTGTGGACACTATGATCAGAGGTATTGTTGCCATTTACAAGCAGAGGAGGCGTGTCATGAAGAAATATTGATATCATGTTTATAATGCACGTATAATAATAAAAATAATAATATCATGTAAATAATCCAGCCTCTTAAATCATTTCAGTTTCTTTCTGTTCTCTCTTTGTCTTTCCCAACACACAACTGAGTGTAATTAACTCGCTAGAAAAGAGACAAACTGCATAATTAACAAAGTTAAAGATTAATTTGACTTATTTTTTTATAGATATCGTTGTTGTGAATTACTTTGGCCTGATTTTAAGAAAAAAAAAAAAAGGTATTCTCTAGATTAATGTTGTTATATTAGAAAATGTCAGAAAATTGTGAAAATTTTATTGAAATTTCCCAGAGCCCAAGTTGATTTTTATTTTAAATTAATTAATTTTTTTATTCAACCAACTGCCCAAAACCCAAATATATTCAGTTAACTATCATAGAAAAATTAAGAAAACCAGAAAATATTCACAATTACGAGACTGGAACCAGTAACTTTTTCCCATCTGCTCCTACAGGACGTTCGCATTGACAAACAGCTGCAGCCTGGACTTCGAGTCACAGTAAAACTCAATAAGACACAAAATCAAGGTATTTTTAATGGTTTTTTTTCTAAATATTTTCTCTGAGAAAAGTTGTAATTGCGCTCTCGATTCTGCACGTCAGTTCATTTTGTGTGTGTGTGTCTGTCTGTCTGTCTGTCTGTCTGTCTTTCTTTCTTTCTTTCTTTCTTTCTTTCTTTCTTTCTGTCCATCATCATCAGAGAGTAAGCTGTGTAAAGGTGCGGTGGTGGCTCCTCACCTGCCCCGGACTGAAGGAGGTCTGTACTGGGGTTACAGTGTCCGCCTGGCATCGTGTCTCAGTAGGTTTCCTGTGGTACACTCAAACATGTGCTGTAGATTAATATAATTACAGATAACCGGCTCATTGTCCGATATATGGACCTGACCTTAATACTTTTTTACGTTATCGATATATCGTCCGCAGCTCCGGTGTGGAAACATTTTGGGTTTCAGTGTTGTTGTTCCTTATATCTAACGTGTATGTTGTTATTTTGCACTTTTTTGTTAACACAACTGGATTGGCAGAATATTGCCTGTTAAGGAATGAATGACTCTATACCAAAAGTGCCAAATGTTTTAACATTTATTTAAGTGCAGTGTGTTTTGGTTGTGTGGTTTTCTTTCATTTATGTTAAATTTATTTACGATATAAAAAAGAATTCACATTTCAATTCCAATGTCTGAACATTCTTAAGAAGTGAAAGTTCGCTCTTTGAAAAGATGTACTTACATTATTATGCTATTTTATTACCATTATATCAGTGGCATAAAATGGTCTTAAAATGACAATAATACCAATATTATTTCTGGGACAATATGTCGTAGGTATCGTGACTCTAATCTAATAAGATGCTCGGCCCTGTTGAGCTTCATCCTCACGGCTGTCTGTTTGTTCATGCAGGTGCAGTTTTCACTGAAAGTTCGTATGAAGACGGATACGATGTGACTATTGGTACGTCAGAGAGAGGCAGCAACATGGACCAAACTACACTCCCACCATTCAAGTAGGTTCAATAATCTGTTCGCCATCGGCAGAAATATCTCAACAACTATTGGATGGATTGCCATGAATTTTAGTACAAACATTCATATCCCCCTCAGGATAAATATCCATAACTTTGGTGATTAACTTTTCCTCCTGCGCATTCATCAGCTCAAAATTTCAATTTGTGCAAACATTTGGTTTCTGTTAATGTGAACATGCTGCTAATGATGGTGAAATAAGTACAGAAGTGTTACCAGCAAAATGTACTTAAAGTATCTAAAGTGAAAGTACTCACTGCAAAATGGCTCCTGTCAGTGTTAAATTAAGGAGCCTTCAAGGTCCTGATGGATTTCTTTTTCATTTTATGCACACAAGACAATAATTTGTACACGCAAGTTATCATGTGCAACAAGATATAAAATGTATATTTTTGTTGGTTTCTGTTACGGAGCGTTTCACAACTTTGTTATTCTTGTAAGTACACGTATCTTACTGAAAACACCTGCGATTGTATGTGCGGCTTTTTACCTATAACAATGCATCGTGTTTGTGTACCCACCATGCCAGTTAAATACATGTAGTGAAGTAAAAAGTACAATATCTCCCTCTGAAATGTCGCGGAATAGAAGTATAAAGTTGCATAAAAAGGAAATACTTACAATTTAGAGGTACTTAATATACTCACTTTCCACCACTGCATGCTAACACACAGCACAGCTGTCGACTCTGTCTTGTTATACCAGTGTTTCTCAAAGTGGGGGGCGCGCCCCCCAGGGGGGGCGCAGAGGCATGACAGGGGGGGCGCGAGCGACCGGGAGAAATGTGTGTTTTTACGCGGGTTTTATGTGCTGAACGCACACCCATAAAACAAAGCGCGCGGTCACGCCCCCTCGCTCTCGCTCTGGTTTCATTCAGCTCCCCGCGCTTGGCAAGGCGGTAGTAAAAGGCAAAAGCTGTCCGCTTTTTGTCAGTGAACAGAATGGAGGCATTTTTGACAGGTACTAAAAGGAAGGCCACCGATGCTTCGTGTGACGGTAATAAACCAAAAAACAAGTTGAGAAAATATGACGAGGCATATCTCGCTCTTGGCTTCACAGCGAATGTTGTGGGAGGTGAGGAGAGACCCCTGTGTGTTGTATGTCAGAAAACCCTCGCAGCTGATAGCATGAAACCCAGCAAACTGAGAAGACACATTGAGACATCACATCCCAGTCACGTCAAGAAGCCACTCGACTTCTTTAAGAGAAAACTCGAGGAATACCGTAAGCAGGAGACGCAAATGGTAAAAGCTGCATCAGTGAACAGCAAAGCACAACTGGCATCATACAAGGTCGCATATAGAATCGCCAAGTGTAAGAAACCACACACGATAGCTGAGGATCTCATCCTCCCCGCTGCTCTTGATATGGTTTCAACAATAATTGATGAGACAACCGCCGCAAAATTGAAGTGTATCCCCCTGTCCAATGACACCATTGCAAGACGTATATGTGACATTTCGAATGATCTGGAAGAACAACTCACGGAGTCACTGAAAAACAAACGTTTTGCAATACAAGTGGATGAGGCCACTGACAGCAATAAAGACTGTTTGCTTATTTGCTATGTTCGATTTGTAAATTCCCAGTCACTGATTGAAGATCTGCTGTTTTGCAAATATATCAAAAACAGAGCGACAGCTGATGAGCTCTTCAAAATGATTGACAGTTATCTGACAGAACATGGACTGAAATGGGAGAACTGTGTGGGATTTTGTTCTGACGGTGCGCAGGCCATGGCAGGGAAAAAGAGGGGGCTACAGGCGCTCATCAAGGGGGTCTCGCCAAACGCGCAATGGACGCACTGTGTCATTCACAGAGAGGCGCTAGCGTCAAGACAGCTTAGCCCTGAGCTGAATGAGGTTTTGACAGATGTTATAAACGTGGTGAATTTCATCAAAACCCGACCCCTGAAAGCGCGCCTGTTCTCTGCGCTGTGTGAGGAGATGGGAGCTGACCATTCTGCGGTGCTGTTTCACAGCGAGGCAAGGTGGCTCTCGCGAGGGAAGGTGTTGTCGCGAGTCTTCGAACTACGAGAGGAGATTCGGGTGTTCTTGGAGGAGGAGAGCATGAATGAAGCTGCAAGCAAGTTCAATGATGAACAATTTCTCATGAAACTGGCCTATCTCAGCGATGTCTTTGGAAAGCTGAATGAATTAAAGTTTAATTCATTCATTTTGACACTGCTTTTAAAAAGCAGTGTTTTTAAAACACTTGCAATGTTACAAGATGTCTTTATTTTTGAAAAAGCACAGTCTTTGAGTGTATTGGACTGTATTGTTATGTTGTTGCACAATTGCACAGTTGTAAAGTGGTTGCACAATTTGAAAGGTCACGATATTGGTGTTATTTCAATAAATTTAAACATGGCCCATTTCATGACTATTTTGTTGGGGCGAGGGGGGGCCTGAAATATTTTCGTCCGCCAAAGGGGGGCCTGACAGAAAAAGTTTGAGAAGCACTGTGTTATACCATTAATTCAGTTTTATTCATTTAAACTTTTTTCCACTTTGTAGGCATCTTTTGGTAGTTTTTGGAGGTCTTCAGGGGCTGGAGGCCAGTGTAGATACTGACCAAAACCTGGAAGTGACGGACCCCAGTGTTTTATTTGACCTTTACCTCAACACGTGCCCCGATCAGGGCAGCAGGACCATTCGCACAGAGGTGAGGACTTATTATACGACATAATTGTTGAGCCATCTAGCATTGTGTGACAAGATATTTACACTCTTTTCATAAGCAAATGCCCTACAGTCTGTTAGCAATTTGGATTTAACTTGCCAGTTCGTGTGTTGATTTAGTTTTCATTATCTTCTTTTCAACAGGAGGCCATCTTAGTGTCCATGGCAGGGCTGAGGCAGAAGATCACAGCTGCCTTTTCACACGTTTCCAGTGGTTCATTAAAGAATTAGTGAAGGAGGAACGTGAACGTTTTATCATCTAACCGCCATCAAGTTGTACATTTTCCATAATTAGACATGTGTAGCATTGCTTACTGTTAAAAAAGAAAATAGCTGTTATTTCAAATATCGCAGCAGTGCATTGTGTGCAGTCGGTGCTGCCACATTTGTGTTATTTGGTCTTCATTCTGTGCATCTTTGCTTGTAAATGGCTCAACAAATTGTACATATTTAAATACAAATACTGTCCACAGGCTTGAACTGACTCGTATTGTATTTTTTAAAGCATATAATATGTTTTTGGTACAGAACTTTTCATGAAAAACAGCATTAGATTGGCACAACATGGGCAAACAAATGGGACTGAATATCTTCATCCATAAACAGCAGTCGGCTTCAGGTTTCTGAGCGAGTAGATCCAACACATGCCTACGTTAGGGAAGGTGGATCTTTACAGCAGTCACATTGTGTTGCAGGTGCAATCACTTTCCAGTTGCCATGCATGCAGCGTGCATCCATCTACTGCTTTTTTTTTCTTTTTATATTCGCACTTTATTCTCCCTCCTAAAGACAAGAAAGCCAGGCACATTTTCATTGTTCTGCCAGGTTTACATTGTGCCTGCAGTATTCTTCTGTTTTGGGATGAGTTTTTGTGGATCAGCTTTATATACACTCAGTTTCCAGATTATTAGGTACACCTAGACAAAACTAGAAGTCTGATACAACAGTCCTGCAATAAATAATACCTTCATGCAGTTCAGCTTTAAACTGGTTTATAGTAGCGGCAATTCAGCATTTTGTGGTGCTCTTGGACTGTATATAGTTTTATTCATGTTTCTAATATTTGACCTACTATTTATTTATAGTGGGGGTGTGGTTGTGTAGTTTCAGCTGCCTTCCTCTGTGTTGTAGTTATCGACTGTTACTATTTCAGGGTAATACTTAAAGGGCAATTTAAAGTCGGTAAAGTAACAGTCGATGTGGATCATGAATTTAATTCCCTATTTATTATTGACCGATGGTTTAAGAAATGAAAACGATACAGGCTCAGTATCACCCACAAGTCTCCCGAGGATGGAAAAAAAAAAAAAAGGTTTGCAAAAGGCAACATAGTTTAAGAAATGGCACCTTTCTCTGCTTCTCATCTAGTTTTAAAATGACAATTTCACTTTTAATTGAATCGTGCAATCCTAAAGAGCAACATATTGACGCATAACTCGAACATGATGCATCCTGTGGACTATTTGAAATTAAGGTGCATGCGCTGGATGGCAACTTAGGTAAAAAGTTAATGAGGCAACAATTATGTTTAAATCAACAGCAAAATGTTACAATGAAGTACTAGAATCATCAAATTGAGGGTATAACTCAATTGAATTGAAGTATTCTGAGTAATGTGGCAATATATCTATAGAATAAATTTTGTGCCACATAATTTCAGAAATTTGAACGTGTCCTATTATTAAAGACAAGAATAAATGACGAACAGAGTATGTACCAAGTGTAGTAAACTGTTTCACTATCAATCAGATAATCGGATTTAAATACCTTTTTTTCAGGCAAATTTTAAGTCTTATTTAGTTGTTTTTTTCTAATCTGAATGTGTGAAGAAATGTTTATTATTCAAGCTAAAATAATGAAAAAAGGGAATGAACTGCTATTATATTTATCAGAGGGCTCCAATGTAAATTTAATTAGCGGTCTGCTGAATCTGACTGCAATTCCGGTAGTTTTATCTTTGTATAATAGACGGTTAATGTAGAGATAAAGTTATGCTTTGTAGGGTATTTAGTCATATCTAATGGGAAAGCTGGCTGATATAATCTCCCCTGAGAATGGTTAACACAAGTGCATTTTCAATAACAAAAATATTATAAACCTGTAAAAAATCCTCTTTAAATTCATTTTCTTTTCTATTTACAAAAAACACCTGTCTAAATGCCACCACATGTAAATGTCGAATATACACAATATAGTATTTACTCTCCAAACTGAGACCCTGCACTCTCCTCCTCAGTCATTTGCTCCACTAACAATAGTTTTGGCCAAAAGCTTTTTCATCCTGGTGGCGGTTCTTGAAAATAGCGGTTATTCATCGGGTGGCTTTTTGAAGGCTCATTCAGGGGGGAGACAGTCCATAGCGCTCAATCAGGCCTGAGCGTGGATACTTCTCTTTCTGCTTTTTCACAAAAGTCTAAAACCATTTGGGATGATTGAAGGTGATGTTGTACTGCTTCGCCCAGCGTGCAAACACTTGTTTCTCTGTGATAAAACGATGGTGGCTCCCTCCTCGTCCGCTCTCATTCTGTAGGTATGTGATACATTCATCAGTCCCCCTGGGCTTGTAGTAGTGGTAGGGCATCTTCTTGGATGCGGATTTAGATTTTCTAGAAAAAGAAAGATTTTATTAATTAGTTTACCAATCAGATTATCTGGGATTTTCAAATAATGAGCAAAGTATTGGGTTTATAGTGTTTTAACCATGTTGCATCCATTTAAAAAAAAAAAAAAAGTTATCTGATAGGACAAAAAAACTGCATTCAATTATATAGTAACATTATTATAGAGTTAAATCTTTTTAACAAACTTCAGATCTGATCAGAAATACCAAATATTAATTTTTGTTCAGAATTGTAACCATTTAAATGTTGTTTACGTAATGCCATTGTTGTTTTTAGTGGAGAAAACAACACACAAATGTATGTATACTAAATCCTAGGTTTTTTTCCCCCATTCATCAAACACTGCAGTGCTTCATAATACAGCAGCAGTATAATGCCCCTAGTGCAAACCAGGAAAATGGCATGTATTTACCCCAAATGTCTCAATCTGGTGGAAAATAGTAAAAGCAACAATTTTGAAGGCAGGGCTTTAGATTAAAAGCCTGATATAAAACAAAAAAAAACTGGTTTTAATGGGTTTCAATAGGGAAATTTTTTTGTCCTTAATGTTCTGAGTGTCTGTATTTTGGCTACACTCAAGCCAAAAATGTCGCTAGTGATGCACAAGGGTTAAAGAGTCTACATAGGTTGGTTAGTACCATCATTATACTCACCCACAGTGACTGGGTGGAACCATCCCATACACTTTGATATTATCACATAGCTCAATGGCTATGACCATGGTGAACCAGCCTGTACTCAACCATGAGTGAGACTTTAGTCTGAGCAGAAGAAACAACAAGTTTGTGAAAGTGACATTTACACAATATGGGGCTGATGCAACACAGAATGTGATTCACTTTTCTCCCTAAATACTCACCTATCCCGTCCCGTCTCTCTGTGAAACAGGCTGTCAAATCTGCGCATCTTGCTGGCGTCGATACTGAAAAAGGACATGTTGCTGTAGGTCATGCTGACTCTCTGGATCGACCTGTACAAGGTCCCTTTGGCATCCTTCCCCATCTTGTTAGGGGGACCCCAGAAGATGATCACAGGGTTGCTGTTTGGCCTCTGTAGGAACTCATTAGGCCTCCGGACGACCCTGTACACACTGGAGTGGGCCACGACCCTCAGAGAGGTCTGGCTCCCAACGTCGGACTCGAAGCCTGACGTGGGGGCGTCGTTCATACGAATCACGCACTCCGCACGGTCGATCTCTTCTCCTGCTCGACTACCCAGAACATGGCTGGAGCTCGTCACCAGCGCACAAATATGACAGTGTAGGTTCATCGTCTGAAATGAAAAGAAATAAGGATGGAAATAAAGTCCATCCTGAGTAGTACACCTAGCCTTACTGTGTATTTTTTTTCTAAATCTAAATTGCGAGCAGTTTGGCTTTAGAGATGTCAGTCTGTTGGTCCGCCACTTTAGTCCTGACTCGAATATCAACTGTTGGATGGATTAAGATGAAATTGATGATCTCCAGATGATGAGTCATACACACATCGGTGATCTCCTCACTGTCCCTGTGATGCCACCGTGAGGTTGACATTATTTTTTTGTTTTTTTTGTGACATTTCTCCTGAACTATTGGATGGATTGCCATGACATTTTATACAGATATTCAAGGTGCCCAGAGGATGACTCAGAATGACTTTGGTGATTCACTGAGTTTTCATCTAGCGCAGAACAAAGTTTTTACTTATCTACCGAAATATCTCCACATAAACTTGATGGATTGCCACAAAATCTGGTGCAGATACTCATGGTTCCCAGTGTTGTAGTACATTTTGTTTAGCGAGTATTCTATTTTTTACCACCTACCACTAATACCTTATAAAGTAATGATGGACAGCCAAAATGTTTAAAAGCTCAAGGACAGACAGACCATGTGTTTAAGTGTTAAAGTAAGTCAAAGGTACCAAATCAGACATGCAAGGTATGATGGCATGATGTGACGCTGGCCAATATGATAAAGATCAGACTTGCAGTGCATCAAGGCATGTCGCGTCGCTGGCTGAAGTGATAAGATCAGACTTGATTTGTTCTGCGTGTTATAGAATAAAACTCTATTGCTTCAAACTCTGCTCCTCTCCAGTGAAGATATTTTCTTGACTTTGTAATATTTTTGAAACTACATTTGACTCCAATAGCTGCTTAATTTGAACAAAGATACGTGTTGGCGAAGAGACCCGGACTCATCCGCTGGCCCTGAGTCAGGTCTTCCCCCCCTCGACACCAGGCAATCCTAATTCTACTACTTCTAGCGTCATCGTTAGGTTGAAATATTTGTCTGTTTAGTGACATGTCTCCTTAACCAATTGGCTGGATTGCGATGAAATTTGGTACACACATTCATGCTGCCCTGAGGGTGATTTGTAATAGCTTTGGTCTTTGACTAAATATCTTGAAAACTAAAAACATACCATCATCCACAGCTGTACATTGGTTTTAGTGCTTTTAACAAATGCTAACACGCTAAACTAAGACGGTTAAACCAGGTTAGTATTTAGCTCAAAGCACCACAGAGCCGCTAGCATGGCTGTATTCTCTGAGTTACGTATACTCTATACTCTCATGGCAGCAAGGTCACACTACTGGGAATAGTGAGTAGTGTTTAGATGGCTTCGTTGAGCTTGTGTTTAAGGCTCATCATTGGTTGCAATAATTATTTTTTTCAGTTTAAGGTCACGCGTAATGATAGATATGATAAACAACAATCAGAAACACTGGCACAGAATGTGGCTTCTTTGGAGAGAAATCTCACTAAACAGTTTTCTCAGTGTTTGCTTTTGAGTGACTCATCTCTTACAGTTTATTCTTAAATAATCGCCTCATAATGAATTACATAAGCTGCAGCTGATTTGGAGGTGCGTGCTTATTGCCTTTAACTGATAACAATATGACATTTGCCGTGTACCACTTCCTTTTTGTATCTTCTGGGACACAGTTCTGTGTGCACTTAACTGACATCATGTTACATGTCGAGAACTAAAATGAACATTTTCTCAGGGCAGCAGTAACATTCACTTCTGCATCATTCACTGACATGTGCAGTAACAAATCACATGACATGCAGAAACACACACAACGAAATACAGTTATCTAAACATATGTGGATTTCCACATCACAAAAACACATTTCTGTGATTGTGCACAAGCTTTTGAGTACCTTGTTCCCATGAAATGGCACATAACCATCTTTCCCAGACCACTTCTTCAGATCTGTGGCCTTGATAGCATTATTTATAGCCACACGGAAAGGAGAATAAATGGTATCGTTGACATTGTTGGAGCCATACAGGATGAGGAGGGTCATCAGGACAAAGATGGCTGCCAAGATTACCAGCCTGTGGCTCTGTTGTTCCTGCAGAGTAAACAACAGTGGTGAACTAACATTTCCCCAATACTTGTACATTACTTACAATTTCATTCCACTTTATACTTCTGCTCCACTACATTTCAGTAGGAATTATTGTATTTTTTACTCCAGAACTTTATTTAACAGCTGTAGTTACTTTACAAATGTATATTTTACATAGAAAACCTATGAGGAGCTTATAAAATATGATACATTTCTGTGAAATATACAACCCAACAGTACAGTATATCAAATTAGAGCTTTTCCTGCAAAAAAGTCAAACACTTTCTCATTTCGGCTTCTTCCTCTCAGCATTTACTTGTCGTAAACTACGCAACCGTGCATTAGCTCCAACCACTTAGCCACCATTCTTGCTGTGATGCAACAGTGTTACCCACTGCACAGCCTTTGCCTTTTTGTTTGGTTATAATACACTTAATACTTTTGAGTATTTGGCCTGCTTGACAAAACAAGCAATTTGCAGATGTCACTTTGGACTCTGGGTGACTGCGGAGCATTTCTCACTAGGGTCTGCAACTACTATTTGAGAGGATGTAATCGGCTGTATCCCTTATCAAAATAGCTGTCAATGATTTTTCTGTTGATCGACTAATTGATTAACCGACATTTACAAACCAAAGAATTGAGAAAATAATCAGCAGATTAATCAATAATAATAAACAAAATAAGACTTAATATTGCATCTTTTTTTTTTCATCACAAGGCTAGTTTCAGCTTTTAAGTCTTTAATTGCCGGAAATGGGCTTTTAACAGAAGGTCTCATACAAAGAGGATATTGAGCCGGGTAACAAAGGACCCAGATATGCTCCTGGTATTTTCTAAATACTTCCTCCACCACTTGTAAACAATAATTATACCTGTATGAATGTTTCACACCCTGCTTGGTATTTAATTACCTTGCCATTACCTAACAATTACCTAGCTTTAGCCCAATCTGAATGTGTCCTATTATTACAAACAAGAATAATTGACTAACGGTGTATGTACCAGAATCAGATAATCTATCTTGATTTATTTTTAATTTCTTACTTCTTACTGCTTGGTATGTCCTTACCTTAACACGTAGTTTGGGCCCCATGTTGTCTGATCAGGCTGTGTACCAACACACTGGCTGTGACTGTCTGTCATCATATCTGACCAGGAGAAATAAATAAAGCCTTCTGTATATTCAAATCCATTCATGCAACGTGGATATCAAATATCATAATAAATATTGGTAAATTATTTCAGTACCACAGGGATGCTTCAACCAAAAAAAAAAAATGCTGTTACTTACTTTATGCATGTTATTGCAGCCTAGCTAGCTATATTTTACATTTTTACTTTACGCCATAAACATAAAAGGCAATTAAACGTTATTATTATGGATGAAAAAAATACCTTTTTATGCAGCCATTCTCTGTCCGTTGTTGACGTACCTTTAGTGCGATTGTTGTTTTTGCTACAATATCCCGCTGATATTATTAGGACATTAACATGACATGTCAAAGGGTCATAACTGATACCAGTTTTTAATCCGGTGATTACTGATACATGGCCTTTGCGGCCCGTCCGTTTTATGTCTCTCTCAACTATGATGCCCCCCCCCCCTCATCTTCCTCTAACTGACGTCATCAAACGTATCTCACTCAAACACGCAGGAAGTGCGCCGGTCATTAAAGCACATGTTTCTAGCGGCCAAACGGTGGCATTACAACTTCAGTGTCAGTCACGTGTAAGCACGGGGCCCAAAAATACTTTTTTCCATTGACTTACATTAGGGAAGAGACGTCTGTAAATCCGCGTATAATTTTTAAAAAAGTAAATCAATTTCCCAGTACGAACACTTGAATATCCCTCAATTAAATCATGAGGTCCTAAAAGTCGTAGATTGCGCTAATAGCCGTATCCAGAGTTATTTTCCGGCCTCGATCCATGACTGAGCCGAGACCGGCAGAGACGGAGCCGCTGGGAGGCGGGCTTAAGAAAAAACGCAAGTGCGCATGCTCTATGGGCCCCTTTGGATGCGGAAGAAAGCCGGAAAATCCGGGTACCTTTATACTCAAATGTCGTGCCAGGAATTAACGTGGCCCCGCCTCCAACGGTTCTTTTGCTACATCCACGATTTCACTGCAGCATAATTGTGTGTATGTATGTGTGTGTGTGTGTGTGTGTGTGTGTGTGTGTGTGTGTGTGTGTGT
>CALSCE010010647.1:10245832-10257177 GCA_943593645.1 Bovichtus variegatus
GTGTGTGTGTGTGTGTGTGTGTGTGTGTGTGTGTGTGTGTGTGTGTGAGAGACTTGAGAATTTCCATCCATGAGTACATCACAGAGGGAAATATTGTACTTTTTACTGCACTACATTTATTTGACACTATTTACTTTTTACATAAATAAGATAATGTTTTAGTATGATTTATACTACTAATGTACTCAGTAGTACACAAAGTATGCGACATTTGCTCCACATTGACAAATGACAACATTAAAAAACTGTGATATGTATTTGTTGCAGATAAAAACTGAATAGTAATATTATCTTCTACACAATAAGAGGAATGAAAATGTAAAAAAAGAGCAAATATTGACAAGAAAAGGAGAATTATTCTAAAAAAAAGTATTATAAAAACTGTTGTGAAATTAAAGAATGTGTACAAGAAACATAAGTAGCATATATGAAAAAGAAAATAAATAAGAATATGGCAAATTACTGTAAACAAATATGAACAGTACATCTAAATTAAAAGAGCTTTGCAGTTTTAAAAGTGGTAGTATTGCGCAGAAATGTGCAAAATAGTCAGCATATTTACAAATCAATAAAACTTGAGGTTATTCTTATTTATTAATAGGTTTATCCCAGATTTAGGGTCAATTAATGGATACATTAATACTATAAATAATCAGGGGTATTCTGGGATGTTCTGGATAGATTTCTGCCACTTAACATATCCCAATTTTCTCCCTTTTTTAAAATCAGATCCTACATAACAGCTCTGTTGAACTCCTATGTGTTGAACACATCAGGACTTAAGCAGGCATCGGCGGACGAGCTGAATGTAGAACTAAAAGATAAAGTCTGGGACGAATGTTTAAAGAGTACACATGATTGTTCGGTCAATGTCTGGCATAGTCTTTACGGTTGTAAACACCTGTTTGTAACAATGTAAGTCTCTGATCAGTTAACGCTACACATTATTTGGTCTGACCACGCAGTTAAACCTATTTTATACAGTGTATGAGTAAACCTTACACATACTGAAAAAGCATCTTTCATTGTTTCTCGGAGGCTTTTGAGAAGCTTATTATCATTTGCTTATTATTATCAAGCTGTTTTTTTTTTTTTTGGATTGGTGATTGCAAAAAAGTGAATCTTGCTCACTATGTGTATTTGTGTTTTCTTTTTGTTTGTTTGTAATCCAGCCATGCTCTCAACAAATAATAAAAAGTTTAATTTTAAGGGTACACAAAATAAGATCACAAACATCTCTTCATTTGTACCTCATAAAAGCCTTAATTTTTCAGTCAAATTGCAAATTTGCTCCAAATTTTGGGTTATTTGTATATGAAAGGGTTGAATACTAGTGGGGTTTCTGCATGAAATGAGGGAGATTTAGGAGGAAAACCCCTTAAAATCTACCAAATAACATTACAGGTACCCCTTTTACCTTAAGGGGCCTTAAAGTTTCTGTCAAGGTGTAATATTTTAATGGGTCAATCACCTTAATTGAAAACACAAGGCCCCATTCCCGGTATTAATGGATGATTAACTCTAAGGGATTTTTTCTCTTTAACAACACACGGTGCAAATAATCCATTAAAAATGCTGTACAATCAATCAATTAATGAATCAATTAATTATCCCTGTTAATGCATTACAAATATCTTAACTACATCATTATTAATGGAACAGGTTAAAAAATAATTAGGGTTTTATGTACAGTACAAAACATATAGACATTAAAATAAATGAGTGGGTGTCGTCCCTACTAAAGTGTGTGACACTGTCAATATAGCACAGTGTGTGCACGCCCACACTGTGAAAACACCTGTGTGGGTGGAGCGAGGGGGAGGAGAGCCTTTAACTGAACCCGCATGTGTAGATACAGTTCAAGTGGTTTAAAAAGGACAGAAATAGAGACTATGTGTCTCGTACAAAGTCAAGCTCACATACTCGCAGACTGTCAGCAGATTTATTCATGTCGACACTCATCTTAAGTAACCAGTGGTCAAGTTTACATTCAAGTTTGCACAGTTCACAACACAAGTCGACTACCAAAAAATCATCAGTACTACGTGTTAATTCAAACAATTTCTGTCTGAAATGTAAACTACAGTGAAGTACTTTGACACAGTAGTTTGCTCAGTAGTGCAAATACTATTAAAGTCTTTGGGATTAGTCACAAAGTAAGAGTCATGTGACTGAAAAGGCAGTGCTATGTTTTAAAAAGAATTGTAAACAAGCAGCAACATATATAAACAGTAAGAGTGGATGATAACTAATTTTGTGTTTTTGGTAGCGGACCAATTACATTCAAAGTTAAAACAAGACACCAAACTCCTATTCCACTTTCTGGGTCTCCTTGCCCCTCAACACAGATAATACACACTAACCACAACAATCTGTTTGTATTCTCTTATCATGCATTTAATACTGTTTGTTGGACATTGATTGTATATCAACAGTGGACCTTTCTGCAGTAACATTTTAATACTGTCTGTCTCTGTGTTTATTAATTAATGCCACTGTGCTCTATCATCCGAGTTCAGCCACATGAAGCCCAACCGCATGATCTCTCGTTGGGTTTAATGGCACTCAGCTTCCAGTGTAAAGATCTGGACACTGTTCACATTAACATCAAATGTTTTGATTAAATGAAAAGCTTAATACTTCAAGCATTAAAACACTGTAACTGGTTGCAGTCAGGGCAAGTTCTCAGCATAAAGTGAAAGGATTAGTCAATTAATCAGGGTTCATACAGCTTTTCAGGAGTAAAATTCAAACACTTTTGAAGCTCTTTCAAGGCACCTACACCAACAGTTTTCAGACTCTCGAAGTCTTGATCATCACATCTAAATTTCATATGAATGCAAGTTAACAGAAATCCTCTTTCATTTCAGAATTTTCTTTCAAATAATATTTTAGATTTACATGAGTGATTGTGCAGATGAAACACCAGAAAATGTAGAAAATCCGGCATTCTTTTTAAGACGCTTGAATTCAAGCATATCCCGACACTAACCTTGAAAACATAACGGTTCAAATTAAGCCTTTTCCAAAATTTCAAGACTCCCTACGAACCCTGATTAATTGATAAGTCAATCGACAGAAAAAATGAATCTGCAACTTTTTTGGTTACAAATCGTTTAGGACATTCTTTATGCAAAAATGTAAAAATGTGATTTTTTTTTGCTGGTTTTCTTTGTCTTCTGTGACTGTAAACTGAATGACTTTGGGTTTTGGACAAATTGTTGAACAAAACAAGTCATTTAAATACATAAATTTGAGCTCTGTGAAACTGGACTTTTTAAAAACAGTTTTCGGACAATTTGTAGACCAAACAATTAAACGATTAATTGAGAAAATAAGTGCCAGATTAATTGTAGTTGCAGCCCTAATCAACACCCTTCCTGTTTGTTAGCGTAAAGGTGCATATTGCAGCCGCAGCATAAAATAAAACTTTGTGCAAAATCAAATCTAAAGTCAAGGCACAGGTATGAAAACATTTTGAAATAATAAGCTTTGGTATACACTGGTTTTACTGTCTAGTTTAGTAGCTTTTTCATCAGTGTCTACACTGATATATGGCTATACATAACGGTAAGTATTCAGTAATACTGAGAGTGGTACTTTACCACCTGTTACCAGTTGAATGCTGGTACATCTTGAGCATTATTTTATATTCATGGCTACAGATCATTTTATCCCCTATGAGTCAGTGTCAACTCTTTTCTTCTTAAAAAAACGTTGAGTTGGTAAAAAAAAGTTGAATTCCAAATGGAAGCAGGAGACCACCTGTAACACTTTCCTGAACTTGATAATTCTCCTCCTCATGCTTCGATAAGATCTTCAGCAAAGAAGAGCAAAAGCCAGCAAAAGTGAATTCCACAGTGTGAGAGGATGATACAAGAAATGTCTTGTAGGTTTGAATATCTCCTTCTTTAGAGGCTCCACGACGGGTGTTTGAACTCCATCTTGTGCCGTGTTGCCCATTTGGCGTAGATGGCCTTCTCGGTGATGAAGCGATGACCCCCACGTTGCGTGTTCTCGTGGACTCTGTACATCCTGCACTCATCGATACGGTTCCTCTCGTAGTAATGGTAAGGAACAGCACTGTGATTGGCCCGACTGTCGGGAGGAGGAAAGCACCAGAGTCAGGTAAAAATGATTTACAATACTTAAAGACAAAAAATTTATGAAGATTCAAAGGCTTTATTGTCATATGCACAACAGCCACAGTGTAGTTGTTGGCAGTGACAATCTTAATCCCAGGCTCCTCCAACAAAGCAACACCTACAACATAAGACATAAAAAGAAATAAAATAGTGCAAGAATAAAATAGTGCAAGAGACATAATGGTGCAATTATAAAATATAGGAATAAATTAAATATATAGATATAGAATAAAATAAGATAAAACAGAACGTACAATTAAATACTGTAGAGATACGGGAGATATGAATAAGAAGGTTGTCTACACAGATGTATATATGATAAATATATTATATATGAAGGTGTATTAACACGCAGTAAAATAAATATAGTTGTGAATATATATATATATATATATATATATAAATATACATGTGTAAGTAATGACACCTCACACAGTTTAGGAGTTCAACAGACCTGTGGGATAAGAAGTTGGAGCTTGAGTATAGATCATAAAATTGAGTCATTATGTGAAATGTCTCACCTGCAGTAGTTATCATCGATCATTCCGTAAACATGGATGCTGTCACACATATCTATAGCCAGAATCATTGTGAAGAATCCGGTACTGAGAAACGCACCCGTCTTCATTCTGAGTGAGAGACACCAAACATCTGTTCTTAAAAAGATTTATTTTTAATCTCTTATATGGCCAAATAAAAGCTTAAATCTAAGACCAGTCATTCACACATTACATCATTGCTGTTTATATAACTATACAGTATATTCATTATAATTTACCATATCATTTTATCATTTAATGCATAAAGTGCATTTTGTTCCAAGGCTTTTATTTTGTTATTTCCTGTACAGTGTCTTATTTCGAAGGAAGCTGTGACAAACTGAAATTGATGGTAAAAAAAAGTGGAACACACTGAGCTAACGATAATTGCTATTAGCCAATTATTGTGAAGTTGTAATTTATTGTCTTGCTTTCTGTATATGCCTACATTTATGTTGAACTCAAATACATTTACTCAAGGACTGTACTTAAGTACTAAGTTTAGGTACTTGTACTTTACTTGAGTTATTATATACAAATACAGTTAAAACATTAGACAATTAATCAATTAGCTGATTGACAGAAAATTAATTGCTAACTTTTATAATCTTCAAAGTAATCTTTCAAGCAAAAAACATTTCACGAATATGACGTATTTAATTATTTAAATTTATTTGTAATAAACTTTTATTTTTGGACATTGGTTGGACAAAACAAACATTGTGAAGGTGTCACAAAAGTTTGAAATGTCGTTAGAATATAACCAATAATCAATCACGAAAAGAATCAGCACGTTAATCATCAATAAAAATTATCAATAATGCAAATAATGATCCTTTTCATTATGGTTTAATTTACTCCTTTACAAAATAAGTAAAAAATAGCTGCACCTCAGCCAACAACAAAAGTAAAATCCTGCTTTTATATTAATGCACGAGTGATAATAATCTAATGATATAATATATAATAGTATAACAGTCACAGGGGACATATTTCTGCATTGAGTTCTTTTACTTTTGATACTTTAAGTACATTATGCTTTTACTTAAGTAACATTCAATCAATGCAGGACTTTTACTTGGTAATAGTACTTTTACTTAAAGGATCTGGACACTTCCTTCACCCCTGGCTCTTACGTTGGTTTAATGAAATGTACAGAAAACGTTTGATTTATTGGACTGAGATGTTAAACTCATACTTTACCTGTTTTTTCCAGTTTCATTCTGAAACACACCATCACAGTACTGAATCTTCTCTCTGGTCACAGCGTAGATTCGGACTTTTGGATACTTCTCCGCTATTTTCAGGAGAGTATTGAAGATACGTCCTTTCCCGTCTTGCCTCATGTTCCTGTCAGGACCCCAGAACACATATGTGGTGTCTGCTGATTGCTGGAAATAGTAGCGCTCGTTTTTTACCAACAGGGGAACACTGGTGTGCGACACGACCCGAACACTGGTGCGGCTCCCTACGTCTTCCTCATACCCCTGTGTGGGCGCGTTGTTCATCCGGATCACGCATCCGACTTTGTCTATCTCTTCTCCAACGCCAGCTCCGAGCATCTGACCTGAGCTGGAGACCAAGGCACACTGGCTGCAGTGCGTGTACAGGAACTGTTGGGAAAGAGGACAGGATAAAAAAGTTGTTTTAGGTTTCATACGTACAGTAAATTCATGGTTGCCAGTGGTATTCAGATCCTTTATCTAAGTGAAAGTACTATTACCACACTGTAAAAATAGTCCACTACAAAGGTCCTGCATTGAAAATGTTACTAAAGTAAAATAATGTAAGCAATTTAGGAAAATGTACTTAAAGTATTGAAAGTAAAAGTAATTAATGCATAAAATGGCCCCTATAATTATAGTTGAGATATTGCACATTTGCTAAATTGTAGTAGCCCTATATAGGCTACAAGTAATAAATAAATATTGGAATAAACATGTACAAAGGAATTTAAACTACTACGGTGTGGTTGCAAAGTAAACATCTGTGCAGAGTTATACAGAGCTCACATAATGAGCTATGACTTGGACCCACACCTCTGAAAACTGTATTTTGTGCCTCTCACCTGGTCCATCCTGCGGGGGGTGATCCTCTTGTAGCCCCTGAGCCCGTTGCTTCGCAGGGCTGGCGGCTGACTGTCCCGTCTGATCACATGTCCAAACCAAAACAACAGAGGGAGGCTCAGGCTGAGCAGGCAGAGCCAGCGGAGCATCTGGGGGGAGTAGAACAGGTTAGAGGGGTGTTCATCTGGACATAGCCTGCTGGACATCCATCTGATATGTGAGTACCAGTGGTGCAAGAAGTACTCAGAGTGTGTGTCAAGTAAAATTCAAAATGTTACTTCAGTAAAATTACAAAAATATCAAAATATACCGTATAATCGTATATATATTATATGATTGTACATTATTATTATTACTATTATTATTGATGCATTAATGTGTAAGCATCACAAATGTTGCAGCTGGAAAAGGTGAAGCTAATTGTAATTGCTTTATATACTGCTTAGTATTTATATTCTGTTTTAATTATCTGAACAATGTAGTAAAAAGTAACTAGTACCTAATGTTGTCAGATACATGTAGTGCAGTAAAAAGAAGCATAATATTGGCTTCCAAAATGTAGTGGAGTAAATGCATACAGTGGCATAAAACGGAAATAGTAAAGTACAAGTACCTCGAAATTGTAGGCTACTTACAATGCTTGAGTAAATGTACTCCGTTACATTGCACCACAGGATCGAGTACACATTACATAAAATAACCGGCTCGTACCTGATATGTCATATCAAGGCCCTTGGAGAAGCCCTGCTCCAGAGAGCCCGACGGCGAGCATTTCCCAGCCGTTTAACTTGAGGCAGAAGCGGCGAAAGAAACGAGCTCAGCCCCGGAAGAGTGATGATCAAGTAGATCCATATTTACAGATTTTAATCGCCGCTCTCGATTAATTCTCAAATCCGGGGTCCTATTCTTTTCGGGTAAACGTTCATAACCTGGCAGATTAAGAGTTCCGCTATTGATGTTTTATCAACGGCATGTTTGAATGAATTATTATCTAAAATCCGTCTAGTTTACAGTTATTTCACAGGCCCTGCCTGATAAACCACTGTTCCGCTACACAGAACAAGGCTTCCGGTCCGACTATTTCAAAATAAAAGTGTAATCTGAACACCAAAACACTCAGGGCAGGAAAAAGCTAATATAATATACATTCATGCAAAACGTGGTCTTAAATTAAAGCGTGCAGCACGTACAATAGGATTTGAGAGCTACTGCACAAGAGATTTATGTCAAAACACTTCTTATGTCTGCGTAAAATAAGTTATTCTTTTTTAAAGTACTTTACAGTAATAAACACAAATACTTAAAATAACCTTACATCTGCTTATAACTACATTATGATGTGTTATAAACAATGAATAATAAAAACTGTTTACACCTCTGTCGACATATATATTAATACTTTTCATTGTGCCTATACATTTACAGCATTCCTGTATAGATTCAGTGTATTCATTTAAAATGACTGTCTAATTTGTATTATACTGTATTATATTGTATTGTATTATATATTTATTTATGTGTGTATTTTTTTTAATACATATTTAATCTGCATTGTTGGTCGTAGCCTGAAATTTAAGATGTTCATTGCCAACAACTGCGTCTATGTAATTGTTGTGCATAACTAAAGAATGTGAACTATACGTATTTTTTTTACTTTTATTCTGAAAAACCGCAAACAAGCATTTCGTTGTAACTTTGTTATGCCACCTTCAGGTGCCAACCGTAAATTCACCTTTCCACAATTCGCAGAAATGACTGTACTAAGGCTGTAGGCCTATGTAATATTAAAACCGTTATTAACGACACTTTACGAAGGCTGGGCTCGAGGGGCTTTGCTTGCTTGCTTACAAAACATTATTAGAATAAAGGCAGGTCTCTGTACCGGACGACAAATTTTAGTATTAGTATTGTAAATGATGGCCAAAGTGTCTTTTTATGTCCAGGAGCAAAAGTACTTCGAACATACCCTGCTTTAATTGTTAGGTTTTTAGGCATGTAATTACACTATAATTTATCAGATTATATTAAGATTTATTGTCTTCCATGACAGAAAATTACTGAATCACAATCAGACATTACAATACATCCCATACAATAAGAATATCTACAATTAGTCCCAAACCATTCACTCTGTTAAGAGCTACAGAAATTGAGGGCATACATCTCAAAACAGTCACTTTTTAGTGCATAAATTATATGCAAACAAACACGTCATCTCACTTAAAAGTTTTACAAGAAAACCAACGATCTGTAAAAAAAACACAAAAGAAAAAACATAATATAATATTTATTTCATGGCATTTTTAATTACATTTTTACAAATACATGCAAGAAACTTTCTGACAATTGTTACTTTCTGATTTTTTTGTCCACTCAGGAATGATGCTCTTTGATCTACGACGTGATTGGATTGTAAAATAACTTGGTACCGCCCACTTTTTACCCAATTGGTCAAGAAAATAAGCAAACCGCTCTCCTCCTCCTCCTATTGGCTGGGCGGCTGCGTCAATGTTCCTACGTTTCTAAAAACACCACCCCCGAGCAAAAAGCTAGTGTGCGGCTTTCACTAACTGTGACACAGGAATGTCCTTCCCTGATGGTACCTTGAATGCTCACGGTATGTACCTTTGTGAGGGATTATGTTATTAGTTGAAGCCTCCGAGGTGTCAGTTTAAAAGACTAACAGCCCACAGTGTCCGGTTGACCGGATCATGATGGTGTGATGTGAAGTGACAGATGAGGCTGAGCAAGCTAGCTAAGTGTGCTAGCTAACGTTAGCATGCTCGATTGTGATTGAGGGCTGTTGCCCGCTTGCTCGTGCTGATGTTAGCTTGTCATTAACAACATTTCCAAAGACAGAGCTCAGACTTGCTGTGTATTATAATTTTAAATGACCTGTGGGTTGATTCCTGGTCTCAACTGCCTGGACGGGCTAACTGCCTAGCTTGCTATTTACCTTTTAGAGTCAATTCTTTTTCAACTAGCAGCCTTAAATCGTTAATTTTGATACAGATGTTATCCCTTGTTTATTTATTCAAGTGACTTTTACATTTTACATTTACATTTTATTATTTTTTTTAACGTTTCTATTGTTTATTATAATTGTTTTTTCGCTTGCAGTTTTATTGTTGTCTAATTTAGTTTTTACTTTTAGTTTTGTCTGTGCTGTTCTAATGTTGCTCTGTGAAGCACTTTAGGCTACACGATTGTATGAAAGGTGCTTTATAATAGAGAGTTGATTTGAGCATCTGTCGATGTTTTGCACCAAAAAAGAGAGAAAAAGTTAGCCAGTCTCTCATGTTGAAGCTGCACCTGGTGTTGGTCATGTACTGTAGGTATGGGGCAAGTTGGTCGACTGGCTGCATACCAGACAGTGTAGATAGCTAAGTAGCTGGCAGAATGTCAAGTTGCTCGCCTGCTTAACAGTTAATGCAAGCTTGATTTTCCCAGCTTAAACCATGGACCTTTGCACGTTGATTCTGTGTCTGTGTTTTGAGAGTTTTGACCTGGAGCCATCAGCACTGTTGCAGATAACTGTCTGTCTATTGATGGCTTGTCTTTAGCTTCGCAATGTGATGTTGCTCTGAAGGAATAAGATGCTACAACCTAAAAATAAAAATCATGTCTTATCTGTTATAGGCTAATAAATCTACAATCAGACATTGGACCAGTGTGGAGCACAAGCTCGGGGAGTGGATGACGACAGACGGTTCATCAGCAAGCCCTGAGCTGGCTGATCTCAGAGCAGAGACGAGACCTCGTTTAGGGTGAATGTAAAGGAAGTTTGGACGCTGTGGCCTGAAGTCATTTACATTTCTAAGATGTCGTGCAAACGAGCAGACGGGATGTCCATCGCCCAGGCTTTGGCCATGACCGTAGCAGAGATACCGGTATTTCTCTATTCCACATTTGGACAGGTAAACCACTTTGCATCTCTAAACACAAGCGCTATTCACAATCCTTGTTCAATAAGTAACAATGGCTAAATGAATGTCTGGTAGAGCCCTTTTCTGTTGACATCTAATGTTTGCCTCTTCTGCTTACAGTCTATATTTTCTCAGCTAAAGCTTAGCCCAAGCTTGAAGAAGGTGCTTTTTGCAACAGCGCTGGGCAGCGTCGCCCTGGCTCTCACTGCTCATCAGCTGAAAAGGCGTGGGAGAAAAAGGAAGCAGGCAACACTAGGGAAGGAGGGCCAGAAGACAGTGGGAATACCTGAGGCGCTGATGAAGACGGGAAGGCCCTCGTCATTAAAAAGAGGTGTGCAGGAGTTATCGTTTGGAGGAAAAGTCACGTTGAAAGTTTTGAAATTGCTTTGTGGTTACTCTATCAGCATCTACTGAGAAATGTGCAGACGAGACAGTGTTTTTCTCTCCACAGGTCCGTTTACTGGCCGACAGATGATGAGTCCCAGCAATCGGAGCAATGACACCATGAGTGGAATTTCTTCCCTGGGCCCCAGTAAACACTCAAGCTCCTCACACAGCCTGGCATCTGTTAGTTTTACAATTTACAACTACTTTTATTAAGGTTGCCTACCATTTCCCTCATTCCACATTTTTTTAAGTGTGTGTGTGTGTGTGTGTGTGTGTGTGTGT
>CALSCE010010647.1:10272177-10307352 GCA_943593645.1 Bovichtus variegatus
GGCAGCAGAAGTAAAGCTACAAATCATGAAGAAATCATGTTAAATCTGTCTTCAAACGAAGAGGAGAAATGTGACCTTCTGTGTTTCCGTTGCCAGTGTTAGTTTGGCTGCAATCTCAACTACAATGACATTAATTATTGTGTTTTTTAAACCGAAGTGTGTTTGTTCATTTAGATCCCCATTTACTTTTGCATCCCAGCAGCTATTCTTCGTGGAATCAACACATTACACATACACACTTCTCATTAACACACTAACATATCACATCATAATGTGCGTCTACTGTAAATAAAACAATAACAATTGACACAATTTAAATAACACAAATACCAAAGAAATAGGATCGACCTGCTCCATTTGAATCCATCATGATCTAACATAAATATCAAATCAAATCAAATCAAATCAAGTTTATTTATATAGCCCAATATCACAAATTATACATTTGTCTCAGTGGGCTTTACAGCCTGTACAAAGTACGACACCCTCTGTCCTTAGACCCTCACATCGCACAAGGAAAAACTCCCTTAAAAGATACCCCACAATTAGTGGGGGAAATATGGAAGAAACCTCAGGGAGAGCAACTGAGGAGGGATCCCTCTCCCAGGACGGACAGACGTGCAATAGGTGACGTGTGTACAGAAGAAACAGCATAGTTAAAAATACAACATGGACAATCTATGCGACAGAAAACATGATACGATGGTATATAAAAAAGATGGATCCAGGGGGATGTCAAGGCTTCCTGGTGTCAGGCAGGACCAGGGCAACAGATGCAGCCACGATTCGCGGTCCAAAAGTAATCTTTAATAATGGCAACCTGCCAGATAAGGGACACAGAAACTCCGGGGATGATGCCCCGGATGGTGAGTTAGTAACATGCATTTAAGGGACATGAATGCATATCAAAATAGAGAGGGAGAGGAGGAAAACGAGAAAGATAGGGAAGAGGAGAGGAGTGAGTCCCCCGACAGTCTAAGCCTATAGCAGCGTAACTAGGGGCTAGTCCAGGGCAAACCTGAGCCAGCCCTAACTATAAGCTTTATCAAAGAGGAAAGTCTTTAACCTGCTCTTAAATGTGGAGACGGTGTCTGCCTCCCGAACACACACTGGGAGCTGGTTCCACAGCAGAGGAGCTTGATAGCTGAAGGCTCTGGCTCCCATTGTACTTTTAGAAACCCTAGGAACCACAAGTAACCCTGCACTCTGGGAGCGCAATGCTCTAGTTGGTTTATAAAGTACTACGAGATCTTTAAGATAAACTGGAGCCTGACCATTAATCGCTTTGTAGGTCAGGAGAAGGATTTTGAATTCTATTCTGTATTTTACCGGGAGCCAGTGCAAAGCAGCTAATACAGGAGTAATATGGTCTTGTTTCCTAGTTCTTGTCAATACTCGTGCCGCAGCATTTTGAATCAACTGAAGAGTTTTAAGGGATTTTTTGGGACAACCAGATAATAAGGAGTTGCAGTAATCCAGCCTTGAAGTAACAAATGCATGGACTAGTTTTTCGGCATCTTTTTGAGACAGGATGTGCCTTATTTTTGCAATGTTACGCAGATGAAAAAAGGCAGATCTTGAAATTTGTTTTATGTGGGCGTTAAAAGACATATCCTGATCAAAGATAACGCCGAGATTTCTTACAGTGGTGCTGGAGGCCAAGTTAATGCCATCCAGAGTTACTATGTCATTAGACAATACGTTTCGGAGCCGTTTGGGGCCAAGTACAATAACTTCTGTTTTGTCGGTGTTCAACATCAAAAAGTTGCAGGACATCCAATTTTTTATGTCTTTAAGACATGCTTGAAGTTTAGATAATTGATTGGTTTCATCTGGCTTGATTGATAGATATAATTGGGTATCATCCGCATAACAATGAAAGTTTATGGAGTGGTTCCTTATAATATTGCCTAAAGGAAGCATATATAAGGTAAATAGAATAGGTCCAAGTACAGAACCTTGCGGGACACCATGACTGACTTTGGTTTGCATGGAGGATCTATCGTTAACACGTACAAATTGAGATCGCTCAGATAAATAGGATTTAAACCAGCTCAGTGCAGTTCCTGCTATGCCAATGAAATGTTCCAGTCTCTGCAGCAGAATGCCATGGTCAACAGTGTCAAAAGCAGCACTGAGGTCTAACAAGACAAGAACAGAGACAAGTCCTTTGTCTGATGCCAGTAGAAGGTCATTGGTAACTTTCACCAGTGCCGTCTCTGTGCTATGATGAACTCTAAATCCAGATTGAAAAACCTCAAATAAAGTATTGTTCTGTAGAAAATCACATAACTGTTTTGCGACTGCTTTCTCAAGAATTTTAGAGAGAAAAGGAAGGTTAGATATCGGTCTATAGTTAGCTAAAACCTCTGGATCAAGGCTGGGCTTTTTAAGAAGAGGTTTTATTACAGCTACTTTAAATGATTCTGGTACATAGCCAGATAATAGAGACAGGTTGATCATGTTTAAGAACGAGGAGTTAATTAAGGGTAAAACTTCT
Source organism: Bovichtus variegatus (assembly GCA_943593645.1). Lineage (NCBI taxonomy): Eukaryota > Metazoa > Chordata > Actinopteri > Perciformes > Bovichtidae > Bovichtus > Bovichtus variegatus. The sequence goes on from CALSCE010010647.1 coordinate 10,274,678, forward strand.
TTAAGCAGCTTAGTTGGAATCGGGTCTAAGAGACACGTTGATGCTTTAGACGACGAAATTGTTGAATTTAGTTGGTTAAGATCGATCGGAGAAAAGCAGTCTAGATATATTTCAGGTGTTACAGTTGTTTTTAAGGTTCCTGTTTTAGAAGCTAAATCATTACCAATTGAGGAGAGGAGATTTATTTGATTAATTTGGTCTCTAATATTTAGAATTTTATCGTTAAAGAAGCTCATGAAGTCGTCACTACTGAGCGATATAGGAATAGAAGGCTCAGTAGAGCTGTGGCTCTCTGTCAGCCTGGCTACAGTGCTGAAAAGAAACCTGGGATTGTTCTTATTTTCTTCTATTAATGAAGAGTAGTAAGCTGCTCTGGCTTTGCGGAGAGCCTTCTTATATGTTTTAAGATTATCTAGCCAGACTAAACGAGATTCTTCCAATTTGGTAGATCGCCATTTCCTCTCAAGTTTTCTTGACTTTAGTTTTAGTTTGCGGGTTTGGGGGTTAAGCCACGGAGCTTGCTTTCTCTGTTTAATTATCTTCTTTTTTAGAGGAGCGATATAGTTGAGTGTCATTCGCAGTGAGGCTGCAGCACTATCAACAAAATTATTAATTTGGGAGGGACTAAAGTTAACACAGGAGTCCTCCGTTACATTGATAGTGAGACATGGTAATGAACCAAGTATCGCTGGAATCACTTCCTTAAATTTAGCTACAGCACTATCAGATAAGCATCGAGCATACGATATTTTGCTTAGTGACTTGCAGTCCAGTAGCAGGACTTCAAAAGTTATTAAGAAATGGTCTGATAAGAGAGGATTTTGTGGACAAATTAATAAATGTTCAATTTCAACACCATATGCCAGAACAAGGTCCAGAGTGTGGTTTAAACAATGAGTTGGTTCATGTACATTCTGACTGAACCCAATTGAATCTAATAATGAGATAAATGCAATATTAAGGCTGTTATTATCAACGTCCACATGAATATTAAAGTCACCTACAATAATTACTTTATCTGTTTTAAGGACTAAACTTGATAAAAATTCTGAGAATTCAGATAGAAAATCAGAATATGGACCAGGAGGGCGGTACACTATAACAAATAAGATTGGCTTTATTGTTTTCCATGTTGGATTTGAAAGTGTAAGAACAAGGCTTTCAAAAGAGCTATAGTTTAGTTTAGGTTTAGGATTGATTAATAGGCTTGAGTCGAATATGGCTGCAACTCCACCACCTCGGCCTGTACCTCGAGGCACGTGAGTATTTATATGACTAGGTGGAGTGGATTCATTTAATGCTCTTTTAGCATAAAAAAACAAACACATATATATATATGTATATATATATATATATTATTTTGTTGTATGACTCAAAAATTCAAAGGCTTAATTGTCATATGCACAACAGCTACAGCGTAGTTTTAAATCCCAGGCTCCTCCAACAATGCCACATACAGTATACATAAGACATAAAAAAAAAAAAAAAAAATAGTGCAATAAAACAGTGCAAGAGACATAATGCTGCAAATAAAATGCCGGAATAAGTCAAATATAAAGATATAAAAGGAATAAGATAAAAGATAATGTAAAATGAAACACTGTGAAGTAGAATAAATACTGTATACTGTAATAATACATAAATATGTGGAATAAACAGGTGTGTGTACTATATGTGTTGGGGGTGAATTCCATTCTTGCAATGCTCTGTTTATTACTGCATATTGAACTGATGTGGTTTTGGATTTTTGGTAAAACTTTTTTGTAAAACAACTTCCAGCTGCAGTGCCTTGTTAAATAATTGTGTGTATCTGTACTGAAGGATAGTTATTTGTAAAAGAAAAAGCTAAATTAAGTCTTCGCTATTATGCTATTCCTAATGAAAATCAGCAATAAATTCTCACTTCAAATCAAGAGAGACTTTTATGCATTTTAGTAAAATGTGTTATAAACCCACAAGAATGCTGCACGTGCTGCTTTATTGTGGACCAGTTGCACTTTTCCAATATTATATATATATATATATATATATATATATACCTAATACGTTTTGGACCAAACTACTGAACAATAATCCAGGTGAGACAAAACCAGCGCTTGAATTACTCGTGTAAAGAGTCAAATAATTTGCACATTTTTAAATTACAGACAAAGTGTTTCACATAGTCACCACTCTCTGTATGTGTGAGTACAGTGAGCTGGAGAGAAACACCAGAAAAAGCTCTGGAGTGGTTCAATGTTAGGCCAGTGGAGGGTGCACAGCTCTTCTTATAATTTTGCAACTTTAGAAACCTTTTCATGCCTTTGACTGATGCCTTATTAAGGCATGTTTAGTCTGAGGAAATGTACTTGTTTGCGTTTCCTCTCATTGAGATAAATGTAACTCGGCCCTCAAAACATATTTAAAAAAAGGACATTTTCGTCTCCAGCTGGGTTAAATATCAACATTTAAGTCTATTTGTATGTAGATGGAATATGCTGTATGTGTGTGTTTTTTAAAATCTATATATATATTCTACAGATGTTGGTCCCCAACATGAGGACAGAACTAGACAAACAAGCTTTTAAATAAGTGTACACTTCTTCTTGGTGCCTGAAATGGTCAGAGCTGATTACTATGGGGGATTTAAGTACATTTAAAGGATAGAGAAAATATCCCTCTCTGTCAATGTGATTGCTCCTACATTTTTCCTTGAATTCGTTTTAGAAAATTGTACCTGTTTATGCATTGCAACTGTTTTTTTTTTTTAAATATTGTGCTAACTCATTTGTCATCCGTGAAAGTCGCCTGAATTTTGTGTTTTCCTTTCCTTGAATAAAGACATTTTCATCATAAATTGATGCGAAAAAGGGAACAAATTAGTGCATAAATATTCACCAAAATGCAGGAAATTAAGTATTTGATGCTTCAAAAAAAATGTGGAGGAGGACCCCCAGACCCCCGTTTAATATGTGTCCCCCTCAATGTTGAAATGAAACCTGGGTTTTAAATACATGCATTTTAATATCCCTTTGACAGTGTTGCAGAAAATAAGCAATTCCAGGCATATATTTATCAAAAGCAACTTAAGTGAATCTAACATCCCGTGCACATCCCTGGTTGTCTGTTTGTGTTGTTTGTGTTATGCTACCCTTTTGAAAAATGTATTTTTAATCTCAATGAGACTTTTACTTGCATAAATAAAGTATATATACATGTTGTAAGTAATTCACAACATGTATTCATTTAGTAACCATGTAAAAAAAAAAAATGTGAATGAATATACAGTTCGCTGCTGGACTGTTGTGTTTTTTGTTCATTCAGTAATTCTTCTCTATGGGTAAAATATCTCCTTTTCCAGAGCGCGGCAGGGATTGGACGGCTGCTCGGCTGCCGGGGTGACAGAGCTCCGCTCACTGATTGGCTCTTCACGTGTCTGGGGCGTTTCACTGGGACTGCCCGGTTGTGTCCGGGTAAGATGGCGTTGGAAGAGCAGTGCTCGGCACCACCTCGATGGCGGTCTATATCTTTGACACACGTAGAGTTCCCGGAGGGTACGTAACTCAACATCTTTCTCTACTTAGTGAAGATGCTAACCACCTTGCAATTTATGTAATTTTACAAGATTTTCGTGTGTTTTCTCGCTACTGAATGGACACGGCCGTTGGTGATACTGCCAAATAGTGCGACGCTGTAAAACGTCGAACACAGCGGGGAATGCAACCCCGGACTGCCAAATTGTGAGACAGTACCGCATGCGCAGTTGGCGCTAATGTCCACAATGAAAGCTAGCTAGCCTTTTAGCTGTCTTAATATCGGCTTTGATATTTTCTCTCAGGATTTAGCGAATATTCCGCGTCCTGTAGGAATTATTTGACACAATTCAAGCATCTTGAACAGTAACATATTATTTAAGACTGTTGTGGAAATATTTAGCTATTTCACCTTATAGCATTGTAGCCAGGAGTACGGCTAACGTAGTAGCTAGCTCCTTGGTCTCATACTGATTAGTACGTTAGCTAGCATAAACCACGTTGCACCGAGTTGTCTAAATTGACAAAATTCAATAATGTGGTCTGTTAGTTAGCTAGATGGTGGCTTCTCCACCACTGCAGCTTCCTACTTGTACTCACAGTTAAATATTTCAACCATCCGGGTTCACTGAGTACCTCAAAGTGTCACTCCCACCATTGTTAAGTGACTTTACTGGGGTTTGTGATGTGTTTTAACTTCTCAAATACAACATTGATCTGTCTGCAAAAGGACCAACCTGACATTTTATTTCTCCGACGCCCTTAGGGTCTTTTAGTGCGAGTTGACACATTTGCTTGTGAGTGTTTTACAGTATCCTAATACTTGATGGCCTAGTGTTTGTCCAACACTTGGCCAGCAACATTGTCTCTGACCCCAACCATGTCCTGCTGAACAGTGCATACAACTTGCTAACATCAATTTGGAAATACAGGGTTCAAAAGTTAGACTGAACAAATGTTGCAACTGGAGCTGATGTGATGCGAGAAAACATGTCAGACTTGATCTCTTTCATCATCAAAAATCATTACTGTGTCTCTGTGTTTTAGGTGATCTGACGGGACAAGTGCTGGCCTACATCAGTCTCCTACCCATAGCAATCCTTGTGGGTTTTGTGACACTCATAATGTTTAAACGGGAGCTGCACACGGTGAGTTCTGCGCATGCACTTTTAGTTTCAGAAAGAGCATCACCTCAGTCTACCTGTCCTGTTATGCTGTTAATTGTTTCCCAGGAGCCTTCACATGTGTGTCAGGCAGGCTAGAAGTGTGTAAGCACTCATGTGTTGACCTAGATTTTTTATTTATTTATTTTTTAAAAATTTTTTTAATTAATACATTTTTTTTTTTTACAGATTTCCTTCTTCGGTGGGCTCATCCTGAATGAAGGGGTAAACTGGCTGCTGAAGCACATTTTCAGAGAGCCGCGCCCATGTGCAGGTGAAGTGAAGGAACAAGCTGTTGACTTTATGTTTAGTAGGGCAACACTCCAAAAGCATAAAAAATAGCCAGAACACCTTCCTCTGATATCAATTGCAATATATGTTCAGGTACAAAACATTGCCAGTTCAGTTGTCTTATTTATCATCATCACATTGGATTGTATATGCAGCTACCACTACAAATACTCAAGTAAAAACTAGGTGGGCAATGCAATAATATTATGTTGTGTTTTTCTTTTCAATAGAAAGTGTTACTGTGGCAGTACCTACAACAGACTTATATTTATAGATATAATAGCCAAATATAAGGGTTGGTGATACCTGTAACATCCTCATCATATGTGCACTTTTAGAGCACGTTATTGACGGGAATATATTAGAGCTGCAATGATTTGTTGATTTGACAGAAAATAAACATATTTTGATAGTCTAAAAATAATTTAAAAATCAAAAATGCCAAACTTTCTGGTTCCAGCTTCTCAAATGTGAGGAATTCATGCTTTAAAAAATGTTTTCATTCAGGTTGGTAATCTAAATATCTTTAGGACTGTTGGGTTGGAGAAAATGTGAAAGTGAAAAAAAGTGTCAGTTTCAGCCCTAATAAATGCTAGGACTGTAATGATTATTCTCATTATTGCTCAAACGGCCAATTATTTTTCTTTTTGGCATAAATGGCCATTATAATTTCCTACATGATGTATTATAATGTCTTGTTGTGTCCAAACAGTCCAAACCCCAAATATATTTAGTTTTATAATACAAATATAAAACCGTGAAAAGCATCAAATCCTCACTTTTGAGAAACTGGAACCTGAGAATGTTTGGCCTTTTTACTTGATAAATTACTGAAATGATTGATTCTCAAAATAGAAGCCGATTTGTTTTTCTTGCAATTGACTAATCGCTCTATTTTTTTATCTAAATGAAATACCTGACAAATCAAGGTACTTTATCACACTGATGCAAAAGTATAACGTAATATTTAATTATCAGTCTAGATTAAATAAATAAATAAATCATAAAAACCTTAACCTAAGAGATATTAAAGGCATTACCTCAGTATAAACAGTACGGAAAAAATGTGTTAATCGTTTTAAATTTGTAGTTTAAATGAGATTTAAGATTAAGAGGAAAAAGGATGCAATATAAAAGCAGACCAATGCATAATTTCCATACACAATAGAGAAATGTGTTCCATGTCAAAGAAAACAATAACATGTGTCATTCAAAACAATTAAAAATACAACTGAATATGCAAATATTCTGCAAATGAATAATATTGTGTTATCTTCCAACCCTAGCCAGATATTTGTATATATGCAAGTAGGGTCCTATGTTTATATGAAGATGAAGTCCATATTGTAAATGTATATTTACACCAGCTTGTGTTGTCTGTCTGCAGGATCTCACACAACCCTGCAGACAGAGTACGGGATGCCCTCCAGTCATTCCCAGTTTATGTGGTTCTTTGTTGTTTACTTCTTTCTTTTCCTTTATTTAAGGTGAGGCTTGTTACTTCTTGGTGTTTGAAAAGGTTTAAGGGTGGAAACATGTGGCTGTTAAATTCTTAGAGGTGTAGCAACTAGCTAAAGTTTAATGTCCACGAACAAATTGTTTTATTTTTTAATTTCTACAATTGAATTTGAGTGTTTTGAAAGAGTAACTGTGTTTCCAGCACTGTTGAATATTTGTGTCATGCACACATGCATTGTATTAGTGACTGATTACATAATATACATGACATAATGGCATATTATTTATATCAGTATCTGTTATTCACTTGGTTTATTCCAGCAGGGCATTCATTATTTCTTACCACTCATTAGATGCTTTTACGCCATCTTCCCGTGAGGTAGATGTACAGTGTGAACTCATGTGGATCTCTTTTTTTTTCAGAATGCATCAAACGAACAATGCTCGGTGTGTGGACCTGCTGTGGAGACACATACTGTCCATCATCCTGTTGGGCATGGCCTTATCAGTCTCATACAGCAGGTAAAGGCCAATTCATACTTTCCTCGTGTCCTGGAGGCCTTGGTCCTCGCGTCCTCTTGTTTTGTCTGACCAGAAGTCCAAAACCCAAAGATATAACATTTACTACGATAGAAAACCTACCAGTTGCAGTCTCCTGTCTGTCAAATAATTGATTAATTGACTGACTATTTTAGCTTTGACCATTTCTAGTAACGCACAAAAAAACCTGAATTGTGCTATTTTGTGTGTAACAACACCATTTTATCTGTACAACCACCCTAAAGTTGCCACTATTGTAAGTGCATGATGCTGGACTTGGCTTAGTTTAGGACTCCGGGCATAATTTGTATTTTCTTGAACATTGTTTTCTCTCTCTAATCCTCAGAGTCTACCTGTTGTATCACACCTGGAGCCAGGTTTTCTATGGCGGAGTGGCCGGCTGTACAATTGGCATAATCTGGTTCTTTTTCACACAAGAGGTGCTGACACCATTATTCCCCAAAATAGCAGCCTGGTGAGTCGTGCTCTCATTTCTCTGGCTCCTTCTTTTTGTCACAGGGGAAGACAATTCGTCTTCAGCCTAAATAAGTCTTTAATGGCTCCTCTAATCATTTGTTCTTTCTCAATTTACAGGCCAATATCAGAGTACTTCCTGGTGCGAGACACAAGCCTGATCCCCAACATCTTATGGTTTGAGTATACAGTGACCAGATCCGAGGCAAGGTAAGTGCATTAATCACACACGGCACCACATCCATCACCGCCCGGGCACACCAGACAGACGATGGTGTTAAATTCCAACTGCATAGTATGTGGATTTTGTGTATGCGAGAAATGCCCACATGTGTACTAGATTAGCAGGAATTTCTGAGTATGAGACGTGAGCTTCCTGGACATACTCAACCTCCCCACAATGCATTGCAGCTCTACAGAGTGTCCAATTAACTTTTGGATAAAATAATTCTGAGTGACGTTAAGGTACAGGATAGCAGTTTGAAGTAATACTGGTTGATGCAGTACGTTGGTATGTGATTTCGAACACCGCTATAGTAAGTTGATGAACTGCTGTAGCTTGCAAGCTAACCGCTTAACATGTTTGCACTAGTCAGTCAGAATAGCTGCCTGAGCTTCTCTCTGTTTCCTCTGTACTGTACATTTAACTCCACCCTGATATTTTGTTAAGATTATACATCATTTTATTTTAATGGAGAGTTACGGAATAGGGGGGGAAGCTCTCCAAGCTGGCTATTGTGCTTACGTTCAGTTAGCAAGCTTGTTAGCTCATTTGCAAGTAAGATACTCAAAGTTTATTCAAAAGTAGTATTTGAACTGTCTGTAACCCGTGCTTCTTTTATAGAGAAGTGTCGACAGAGGAGGTTAAATAAACAGTTACTAAGCTACAATATCTTTCTCCATTTTGGACATTTTTGAGCTCCCCATTCCCTCAATGATTGGCACCGTCGCAATGGTTTGCTAAGTTCACCAGAGATGTGCTCTAAGCAAAAGATTTGTGTGAGTTCACTTCGTCCTAGTAGATGCTGGTGTGTCCGGGTTTTTAGTTTTAGTATATCTGAGGGGTTGTATTTGTTTTGTGACTGAATTCCTTTTTGGTTTTGGTTTTCTTTTAGGAACAGACAACGAAAGCTTGGAACAAAACTTCAGTGATCTGCACAGTTCTTCTGTGAAACTGAGTTTAGGACCACACACACACACACACACGCACACACACACGCACACAAACACGCACACAAACATGCACACACACACACACACACACACGCAAAATGCTCACTCGACAAAAACACACTGGAGAACCATCTTTTTGGACTGACGTGGTTGCAAGGAGTAAAGGGCAAAAACCGTTTACAGGTGGCGAAAGAGTGCCTGGCCCGGACCCTCCAGCCTGAGCAAGTCCGTCCACACGCCTCTCCTTGTACAGCTTGCCCAAAATGCTCCTCAATGCATGCAAGACTGTGCAAGAGGCATACTATTTAATGATAGATTAATATATATATTTTAACTATAAACGCACGCTGACAGTAACAGTGTACTGTAAGATTCAAGGATTCTTAAAAAAAAAAAAGGAGGCATAGTTTCAAACAAATTGGTCGCGTCATTGCAGCATGTATTTAGTGATTCCTTTTTTAAAAATATTCGACTGGATAGCTGGTGGGGAGGGGGGTTCGTTATGGCTAGGTTGGGGGTATGTGGAATTAACCATTTTTCATTGTTATATAATAGAAAATTAACAATTTCTAAAATTGGTTATGATGTAATATAAATGAAAATTTGCACTTTGTGAAATTTACAAGTTAAAGGAACCCGACTAACACTTGTTAAATGTTAAGACCCTGCCCCTCTTCTCCCTCCTCAGTCTTTGCTTTGTGTCTATGACGGTCCGTCTGATATTAGACTCCAAAGCTGGTCTGTAAGCAGTGTAAATTTAATTTGTACTATTGAGCATCGAAGTTTGTGCTTTCTATTCATATCCACGTTTGAGGATTACGAGACTGAATCCCAGCAGCAGGTTTCAGTTCTTTTAGTTGTTGAACACACTTTGGACCGAGGTGGTGTTTTTCTAAACGCCTCACACACAGTAGCAGCCTGGGAACAGGATTCTGGTAATCAGTTTTCTCTTGTTTTATTCATTCAGTTTCTTATCTTGTTTTCTGCTGTTGCAGAGAACCGTTTCCTTTTTACCTGTTTTTCCAAGATTACATTCCATATCATTTAGTGAGAAAACCTACATAAAGACTGCTGAGTGGATATGTTTTCTTTTTGTATTCATTCTGAAGAAAGGAAAAAAAAAAAAAAAAGCCTCAGGTCAGTCGTAGCATGTGATTATGCTTAATTCCTCACAGCCCACGGCAGCTAATGTTGACAGCTGTCATGTGGGGATCTGAAGCTGATTTAAAACTCGTATCATTAGCTCCACAAAGGGAAGTAGTTCTCTTAGAATTTCTTTTTTTTTTTTTTTTTTTTTTCATGTGTAACCTATATCGGGCTGAATAAAAAAAAATGTGTTTATGTACAAGAGATGGTTCAAGTCTCGTGCTTTGAAATATAGTGGCATCTTTTAAGTGCTGTTTAACTTTATAATGGGCGCATTAAATGTGTGCATGTGGCATTGATTTACTGATCGTCGACTTATCTTCCACTGATGTGCATCAGTATCAGTGGGCGTCAGTTTGATGGCAGTTGGGCTGTAATACCATCAGTGTTTATTCGTCCTGGTGCATTACCAACTCCAAAAGTGAGGAGACAGATACAATGGAAAATGTAGTGATAGAAATAAAAGCTGTGGATGAGGCACCTTCCATGATAATCTAGTATATGACCGCCCTGAAGGAATACAGTAGTGGTGCAATGGGAGCTCAGAAAGACATGCAAGTTGTCTGTAATAACAGTGAGAACTGCTGACTGATGCACAGAATGCATTAAATACAGCTTGCAAAATGCTCATAATGACAATAAGCACGTATAATCTGTACCATTTTGTAACCTTTGTTAATTAGCACTGAACACAGTACAGCTGAGGCTGATGGGAATGTCATTAGTTTTTCCAGGTATTTAGTCAAATGGAAATATTTTGATCTGATGATGCTAGATGAAAAATGTAAAGATAATCCAAGCAATGCCGAGGGAGGAATGAGTTTCTACACAAAATGTTACGAAAAAATATCCAATAATTGTTTACAAAGGGATGCAAAACAGCTGCAAAGAGACTCCAAGACTAAGGGAAGGGACTAAACAACCACAGAAGAAAAAATAACTACAAAAAGACCAAACACAATTTCAAAGTGACACAACGACCACAGAGACGCAACACAACAAGAACTAAAGTCTGTCTTGCTCCTATGACTCGTCACAAAACCACACATTTTAACATCATGGTAGCGCTACAGGAAAAGTCAAGAGATCATTAGGATTAATCCTCTGGGAACCACAAATGTTCCTCCAATAGTTGATACTTCTGGAGTGGCGGACTGTCCAACAGGGCGACAGTCCCAAAGAATGCGATACACAATGCAAGCATGGCTAAAAACGTGTAACTAGGCTACAAAATGCATCTTGTGCACTTAACACAGCATCCAATGTGATACTTTGCCCAATACAAATTTTCTGATGCGATCCAAGGTAGACAACAATCATACTCTGCCCTACAGACAAATGACACGACTCCTTTCTCCCCACAGACGAATAAAAGCATGCAACAAATAGTTAACAATGAATGCGCTCTTTGCCTTGTGAAGCGAGCATCGTGCAACTCTCTCCCTGCACTCTATTGCCCAACACTGCTGGAGAAAATACTTCAGGCCTTGTCCTAAAGAAACATCTGCCCTATTTCAACGACCCCGTTCCATTTTTTTTATTCACTTTTCAGGTCTAACTTCAGGCTATCCCCAAACACCCGTGGGGAACGGGCATAGCCTAGATAAGAAATGGTGAAGACCTCAACCTATTTCTGTTTCTCTAGGCTGATTTCTCTGACCTGCACTGTTTGGATGAGCAGCACTTCTGCAGAAACCATTTTTATTTTTTTTAGAAATGTAGGTTCAGAGCTGGTGGTCAGATGTGTCTTTACTGAACAGATGTTTAATCCTTGTCTCTCACACTGTCTGGGTGATAAAAGGTTAAAGGCCACACAGACTTATACGTGTAGATATATTACAAACTTCCAACAGAGGTGCCAAGTTGTCCCATATTGGGAGGCTAAAGTCCTCTGAAATTTAGAAGAGAGGAGGACTGACATCCGCTGGATGAAAGTTGTTATTGCAATGTTGAGCTTAATGCAAGGCAGCAAGTGGAAGTCATAAAATATCTGCATGTCTGAAAAACTAATTAAAGGAAACCTTGCTCAGTCCCGTTTGAACGGAGAGTAATGGTGCTTTTAATCAGGCACTCCACTTGAGTGCCTTTGCTCCACTCGTGTATTTCCTCTCTGCGCTGCATCCACTACATTTGAAAGTAAATGTGTGGTTAGAAGTGACTTTGAAGATGTTTTGCGTGAAAAGATCACGTACACAGCACACTGAGATGAATTGTTATAGTTTAAATTACTGCCTCGTTGACCTTTTCGATTGTGTTTAGCACCACCTGCTCCAGCTACAACTTTAAAATGCTGCTGACACATTATCGCATCAATAACTTAAAGGCCCCGAAGACTTATTCTCTCAATTGGCTTCTTACTAAGAATAATGGGGTCCTATGTGACAACTTCATTTTCTGCTAAAGTTAGAGCCTTTTTAATTATTTTGCATTAGAGATTTCTGTACTTGTGTTTTACTCTTCTCGCTGGTTTGAAGTTTGCAGGTCTCAGTTGGCTAAAGGTGATTTAGGGACATTTGAATCAAAGTCTTGATGACAAAGATTAGCTGCTTTTTTTGAGAATGAAACGCTTAATAGATGATACCTAGAGGGTGTTCTTTCTAAACTACTTTAGAGGAGCTTTAAAGGCACAAAACGCGGGCCCCTCCTGGGACTCTTATCACTGACAATACAAGTTATATGTATGATGAATTAGTGCATTTTTATCAAAATGAAAATGCATTTCAACTTGTCACCTGTCCTCTGCAGAGGGACGAGAATCAGATGATATGTGCCGCCAACGTAGAGATGTAAAGCAAACTTTTTCTCTCCTTTTGTTTTGTTTTATATAAATATATAAAGGAATGTAAATGTCACAGTCTAATTTGAAAGACAGTTTTTTCTCTGGTTTGAGATTACCGAATTGACCTTTCATGCTTTATAATCATATTGAGTATGTGCAACACTGAGCATGGCCTGGATGGCTCTATAACACCGGGTTTGGACAAATTTCCAAATAACATTGGTAAATGTTGCCCATAATTCCTAATAGCCGGACTGCCAACCAGTGCAATTTTAAAAAAAAAAAAAAAATAAATAAATATGACTGGAACATCCATCCATTCTTTGAACTATAAGGACATATTTCTTTTGAGATGAACATTTGATGTTCCTATGTGGAACAAATGAAGTTACCAAACATCGATGAAGCTGCTGTCTAACTGCAACTCTTCCACGTGGACTCGTTTATCTGCATCCCGTAATGTGAACTATTGGCTGAGATATATAAATGTAAATGTTACAAACCTGCAGGACACCTGTTCGGGTAAGTTTTGCATTAACTTAAAGCAAATGCAAAACTAAAACGCTAAAATGTGTTTTAGTTTTGCATTTGCTTTAAGTTAACGTGTTAACTCACGACTCTGAGCTTTACATTTAGGGAGTAACCAGAAGAAAATAAACAAACAGAAATGATGTTCTTTCTGGACAGCTTTGTTTCTTGCGGTGCAGAAATAGTGACATGTAATATGCTGTTGCTTGCACTATCTGAACCGGAATCAGGGGTTTTGACAGGCATTTGGATGAAAAGTACACATCAAGTAAATGATGTTTTATTTGATGAAGTAAACAACTTGTTATTTGTATTTGTTAAGTCCCCTGGTTTGATTCAGCTCTCGTGGAAAACTCGGCCAAACCTGCGTCCAATCCTGGATTCAAGTCTTTGAAATGTGTTTCAACAAACACTGAAGTTGTCTTTCTAAATTAGGATTTTTTTCTCTCGGATTTTTAATGGCTGGCAAAGTCACATTTCTGCCAGCAGACGTTGGCAAGGAGTGTGATCTGACAGGAGAGATCAGCAGAGTTTGTTCATGCCTAGAAAGGAAAACTGTTCAAATCTAATGTCGGGAGATTTATTGTGAGGCTTAAAAATCACTTTTTTTGTTTTGTTTTCATACATGTGCAGAGAGAAAACTGCTAATAGTACATACAGTACACTGTGTATAAGAGAAATAAGAATGCAGAGTATTTTATTAAGACTGTAAGAATTTGAACATTTTCTTCAGTAAAGTAAAGTTGGACTCTTTGTTTTAACTTCGCCTGTAATAATGTGTAGGATAATGAACACGAACGCATCACATCAGCTCAACGTCAAAAATACAAGTCAAGTCAAACCAACAAAGTACTTCACTGTATGAAGTTAATAATTTACCCTCTGCATCATTTTAAAATATGATTCAAATGCCTAATCCCCTCATATGACACTATTCTAAATAGTTTAAGAGAAGGAAAAAAAAAAATAAAGATTACACAGGATGGATGACAAACACACAAAACCAGGCGCTACTGTCACTCTGGTACACAAAAAACACATTCAATTGATATTTAAGTGTAGGCCTGATGAATATACTCAATAATAATATAAACAACAACAATAATAATGATCGTTTTGCAGGAGAGTCTCTACTGTCGAGCCACTAGATGGCACCAACACATGGCACGTTAACACAGTGCAGGCACCACCACACACAACATGCCTTCCACATGCACGTGCCCGTCTGTGAGTTTCATTAACTGCTTTTAAGTTGCAATGTCTTATTTAAAAAATCTGTTGTACTTAACTCAACCCCGATTTTGGACATTTGTAGCACTTTCTCCCTGAAGTGTGCTGCGTCTGGAACCAAACCTTTAGAAATGTACATGTTGCATGTTTATGGTGGAGTTTTAGTTGATCATGTTTTTATTTTTAGGGGGTTTGAACTGAACATAATGATGTAAAGTAATACCCGCAAACAAGTCTGATGAATTTGTACAATTCTTTTTAAAAACATGCTCAACGATTGAAATGTCCATTAATGTTAAAAGTAGTCATTTAAAAAAGTTTTCTGGTTATAAACTTTACCAATATGATACAACTAATGTTGCTCTTTCCCATCAAAGGAGAGTTTTTATTTCACTTCAATGGGTAAAAAATAATGCTGTTTGTTGAAAGTGCACTTTTAGTGTAAATGGAAACCTCAACTGTTTGGCCGAGAATCATAATTCATAAACTGTTTAGTTGGTTTAAAAAAAGTAGTTTGTTGTTAGTGACCAAAAGAAGTAAGCCAAGTAAGAAATACAAAATATATATCTATATATCTATATAGATATATATAGATGTACTGTATATATATAGATATACATATAAATATGTATATCTATATAAATATGTATATCTATATATAGATGGAGATCTATATATCTATATATAAATAGATATACTGTATATATACATATAAATATGTCTATCTATCTATCTGTCTATCTGTCTATCTGTCTGTCTGTCTGTCTGTCTATAGATATATATATACTGTATATGGAGAGATAGATGGTTATATATATATATATATATAGTGTATATATATATATATGTATATACTGTATATATATATATATATATATATAGTGTGTGTATATATATATGTACATAATGTATCTATATTTATATACAGTATATATACATATCTATGCTATATATATATATATATATATATATATATATATATCGATATATATATATAGATAGATAAACTTATTACCTTTGTTCTTTACATTTTGCCGGATTTTTTTGATATATATTCAACTCACTGATATATTCAGCTAATAAATGTCCCTTTACATTTCCTTTTCAACACGTCACCTAAAGTTATAGCACAAAGAATCATTTAGTTCTCCATGGGAGGATTATAAATCATTATGAATTATTGTCAGGACAGTGAACTGGAAAGGGATTTTAAGAAGCTGTATTAGTGTTGACGTATAAGATAATGATAATCAATAAATGATGGGGCAAAGTCTTAAAAAATGATGTCGGTGACAAATCTACAGCGGACTAAAGGCCCATGAGTTTAGAAATAAAAAGCCATAAATTAATCAAATAAATAGATCCTCCCATTAGGATAAAAATAATTGCCAAATTAATCAGGTAAATAGGTTTCAAAATCAGAGTTTCATATCGACTCTGCCAATTTATCTTGAAACACCGAAGAGTCTGTGATAATTAGTCTTTTTCTCAGTGTTGGTACAGATCACGCTATTGTTTTAACAAATGTATGAGCGCTGGCATGAGGCGCGTTCAAACTGTCGCCCTCACATTTCTTTTTTTATACCTTGGAGACAACCTGATCTTAAAT
Source organism: Bovichtus variegatus (assembly GCA_943593645.1). NCBI lineage: Eukaryota > Metazoa > Chordata > Actinopteri > Perciformes > Bovichtidae > Bovichtus > Bovichtus variegatus. The sequence continues at coordinate 10,290,581 of CALSCE010010647.1, forward strand.
TTAACTACAACTAACAAAAGTTTGAGCGATGGCAGCACATCTATCCACCTCCCCATGCTGATTTCTTTTTCTTTTGTTTCATGGACAAGTCTTTAATCGTTCATGAGCCAAATGATTGTCCTCATCGGATCCTAGAAAAATCCCCGAGCAGCTAACTGATACCTGTTACTTCACTGATATTTATGAGAAAATGTGACAAGTAAACATTTCCTCTATTTCACTTTATTTCACCCCGACATTGATTTAATTTGCATAAATGTAGCCGAGGAAGTAAAATCATGAGGAGTTCCTGCAGCAGACATTTTTATTTTCAGTCAAATGAACTCAGATGTCTGTGGAAATGTTTTTCGCACATGAGTAAAATCCTGCTGAACTCAACAGATTCAGAAGCTGCAGGCAGCACTGACACCAGCAGACAAACAAACAGACCAAAACAAAGTGCTCCTGCACGGGAAAAGCAAGTGGAATAAACCAAATACTTGTTATCCATGCTATAGCGGACTGCCTACCAATTTAGTCCAGACTGAAATATCTCAGCAACGATTTGATTCAGATTACTTTATCGTCCAATAAATTGGCATAAAATGGAAGTTTTACACGACAAATACACGACATTTATGCATCTTAAAAACTGAAAATGACAGTAATAAAAGTGCTCAGTGGATTATTCTTCCAAAGGCATGTAAATCCATCAACATCACAACACTGCATGATATTCAGAAGTTATTAACAAGACTGTGTGTGTGTGTGTGTGTGTGTGTGTGTGTGTGTTTTTTTTATTAGGGTAATTTCTTCAAAATCGATGGATTTCTTGACAATTGAGGTCATTTTTCGAAATCGAAGGATTTTTCCGAAAATTTAAGGATTTTTTCAAAAATCAAAGATTTTTTGAAAGTTGGTAATTTTTCGATAATCAAAAGTTTTTGGGATTTTTTTGAAGGATTTTTTGAAAATAGAGGTCATTTTTCGAAATCGAAAGATTTTTATAAAATAAAAGTAATTTTTTCAAAATTGAAGGTTTTTTAGAAAGTTGAGCAAATTCTTTTCAAAATGGAAGGTTTTTTGAAGGTTAACGTCATTTTTTCGAAAATCAAAGTTAAAAAAAAAAAAATTCTTTTTTTTTAAAATCGAAAGAATAACCAGAATTATGAAGAAAAAAATGTACTGATTTATTATAGTGATTATTTTTGTTTTGTATGCAAGATTGTCATTAGTGAAGTAACAATAATAACTATTTGAATGTTGTGAAGCAGAAGTATAAAGTAGCATACAATGCAAATAGTGAAGTAAAGTACAAGTAACCCAATGAGTACTTGAGTAATTGCCATTTTCCACCACTTAATGGACCAATAAAAGATACCACATTCGACAAATCATATATATATAGATATACATTATAATCACTTTACTTTAATTCTCTGTACATCATTGCTGCCTCTCTTTGTTTTTCCACAGTCTCTCCACTTGGGGGCAGCACACACTGACCTGAAATCAGTTTTGTAGAAGTAGAAGTTCCCGTGTGACATGGGCTGGTTCAAGGACAAAACTGATATTTAGAGGACAAACACTGTTGGGAGTGAAATGATGGTAATATTTCTGTTTGTAAGTATCTTCTGCATATTAGCCAGTTGAAGCCCCTTAATATGTTCTGTGTCTTTATAACTCACATATTTTGAGGCTGGTTTCAGTTGCCTCTTTGTTCCAGTCTCAGAATAGTAATACTCTATATCAGGTAAAACGGCTGGTAGACTTTGCCTAAAATTGCAAGATGTTTTAAAGCTTTGATTGCAGAGATTTCTTTTTAGTTCTGGCCTCTCACCTCCAGTAGTTTTAGTCTTTATTTAGACACAGAGTAGAGTGAGGAAAACAGCAGACAGAGTCTCCTGTTAGGTCCTGATCCCAGGCCAGCTGGTGAACACGTGCTTCTATTTTTACACAACATGGAGCGTATGTTGCACTAATTTTCATATTGCAGAGGATAAAACAAACACAACACATAAACGACTCTCAAGCTGTGACACTATTTTTTATCGAAGATTGTAGCCGTGAACCACAACATCTGCCTCTGCACACCTGCTTTTGTAAAAATCCCTCGGCGTCTCTTTCGGCTGCAGAGAGGATTTAATTGCCATTAGTTGTACTTTAATTTATGAATCACTTTTACATCCCAGAATGTCCATCGTAGAGAAAGATCAGATCTGTGCTGCAGATGGGGATGAGATCTGCACTGCAGCAGGATTAAAGCAGTGGGGGACACCTCTTTGGTGCCGTGCAGTGTAAATAGTTTATAACACAATATAATGTAGTTGTGAGCAGATATAAGTGTTTATTAAAGGTATATTTCACTTCCGCATATACAGTCTCACGATTGTGCAGGGGCGCTACGAGTCTGTGCGAGACCAAAGAGTTTGAATAGTAACGTTTTAGTGAAAAGTGTGTTTGTGAAGTAGTGAGCTTGGATGATTCTACACGAGTTTATAAACGGACGTCTGGAAGTAGTTTTGGCCCCACATTTTCTTCAATTCATCAAGAATTTTCTCTCCTTTTTTCGATTCTCCGTTCACCATGGAGGCAGGCGAGAGAAACAACGTTTTCTTCACTAATTAAAGGAGTAATTAATATACAAATGATTTTTTTGTGGGTGAAGTGTTCCTTTAAAGTTTACCAACAAATTAAACCTCCATGTTCATAAACAGATAAGAAATAACAATATAGTTAAACACAGCTGTAATAATATAAAATATGTCTTCATCGTTGTAATTGTTTACAAAGAAATGAACTTATAGCTGCATACAACTAGTGTTATAAACACGTTTTGTGAGGGTTTGTATATAACTTTAAATGCTAAATAGCTTTAAAATATTTATAACAGATTTTTTTTTTTTTTTAAATCTCTAGTACAGCCAGTAACCTTGAAGCATCTCAATCCCGCTTCAGCAGATTTGTTGTCTTGACTTGATTTACTAACACATATTCAGCTTTTTGGATTTTAGACACTTCGATTTTCTACCAGAATTTCTGAAAAAAAAAAAGAAAATTTAAAGCTATAAATTCTGTGTTTATTTTAGTTTCATTCTTGAGATGCTTTCAAGATTCAAATGAGTACGGCTATTATTTACTGACACATGAGTTCCCATCCACTCCCTTATTAACACATCAAGTTAAAGTTATAATCATTGGCTGGTTTGGTGACAGCCTTGATTAATGTTTAAAACTCTGTGTGTTTACAGTGCAGACAAACAAGCTCGTGGTTTTATTGATACTAACTGCAAACACAATCTGATTCCATGCTGCACACGACACACGTAGTTTGGTCTGTGATATTGAATCCATTATGGACAATGTCATCTACACTATAAAAAGCTAATTAGGGAATGTAAATGCATTGAATGCAAATCATTGATGATGTACATTTTTATTTATTTATTAAACCTTTGTTTAAATCTCGAAGAATCATTGTTCCCTCAACAGTACAGTAAAAAATAATAAATACGCGCAAAAAAAAGACGACAGAAAAAAAGTAAAAAACAGTTAAATAGTTCGTAATCATGGTTTTAAATTGACCTATAGGTACAATTGTGCTACATTTTACTGTGTGTTGTGAAATGTAAAGTGTGTGCAGCAACAATAGCAGTTTCCCCCAAATGTAGTGTTTTCATGCGGGACTTCGAGACTTCATCGCTAGAACTTGAAAGCCAAATAATGACTATAAGACCAATTTAATAAGGAAGTATATGAGGGCAAGTTTCCATTAAAGCACTTTATAAATAATAATACAAAAAAGACAAAGCCTGTCACTTCTTGCTGTTAGATATTCCCACACGTAATAAATCTTAGGGCGGAGAGATAAACTGAAACTATGGGTTTCGGTGCTTATGCTTTGCTATGATGTCCCAGTGATCAGTGATTTATATTTAATCCGTTGATAATTGTCCCGGCTGTTGAACTTACTCCCTCCATCTTATGTACTTTTTGTGGGTTTTTTGCCTTTCTTGTTCTCGCTCTGACCCCCCCCCCCCCCCCCCCCCCCTCCAATTCTTTGCAGCTGTTTCCTCACACACTTTACCTCCCAGCAGCCCCGGGCTTCACCACCTAACCTTTTATTTCTTCGCCGTCTCCCAGCTTCTCTCTCCATTGACGCCTCTCCGTATCACAAGGTGATGTCCAGTTTTCTTGTGAAGAGAAACCCTCACTTTTGCCACAGGGCATAAATCAGGTGTTAAGGAAAACGTCTTCACTGGAATTTTATATCTTCTCCCTTAAAAAGTAAAGTAGGATAGCAGAGTTTGCACCTTAAAGATTAGTTATAAATGATTCAATATCGAGGTGAAATTGTGAGATATAGCAACTTGCTGTATGAACAATACAATGAATAAGATGCTCGCCGTTCCTGAAACTGGAGTAACTGTTCCTGTGTGTTTGCTTTTTGCTTCTTCTGATTATATTCATAACGTGAAAACATAATAACACCCACATACCCAATTTCCTGCGCTGGCCATCTTTTATCAATTTTCTATCAGGTTGAGGATCACTTTGGTGGAATTATCACATTTCACACTGCAAATGAATATAAATCCCTCAATAAATATAAATACATACTTAAGACCTTTTTGATGAACAAAGCTGAACACACCCACATCCAAACACACACGCGTTTTTAGCCAGAATAGTGTGTGTGGCTATTGCAGTGAAAACTTGTTTGGACATTTATGTTCCCCGGTGGATGAATCCCAATGACTGATGTTGACATTTTGCATTTTAAGTGAAATGTCTCAACAACAATCAGATGTATTTGCCATTAAATCAGGAATAAATATAATAACTTTGGTGATGCCTTACAGTAACTTTTACTAGCGCAATCATCAGACTGAAATTCTGTCCAGTGTTTTAGTTCATGACCAAAATACCTGTAAAAATGATGACTTTTAGTGCTCATTGTCAAACGTGAGTATGCTCACACACTAAACTGCTAAATTAAACTAAACGTTAAACCTGCAACAAAAAAAAAAGTCAGCATTTTCAATGTGAGCACATCAGCATGCTAATGTTAGCATTTCGCTCAAAGCACCACACCCAGAGTCGCTTTCACGGCTGTAGACTCTTACGCTGTTTCAATTTAGATACCTCCGTCAGTACACTTCCATGGAGTACACTGTGTACTTTCTTGCGTAGTGCGTGGATTTCCACACGGCTGTTGTGCACTTACCGGAAACGACGATCACAACATTTGACGGCTTATTCTTCTTCTTCTCTCTTTCACTTATAAAAAAAATATTTTTCTTTCTTTTAATGTGTGCAGTTATATGTGTTTCATCTGTATTTAGCTGTTGCATGTTGTCCTTGTGTTACTGACTAAACTGAAGTGAACTCCTGCTGCAGCAGGAGGAGATCAGGCTCAGGATCGCAGCCAGGAGCTGCAGGTGTTCCTGCATGGCCTCCCTTATCTTCATAATCCTCACAGTCTGAATGAAAAGCTTGTGATCCCCCGCCTTAATGTTGTTCTGTGTTGTCATCTGTTTGTACTTCTGCTCTGTCTTAATGGGGATGTTGATGTTTACCCTTATAGGCTATATTATCCTACTGGTTCTGTTGATCCAGAAGTCAGAGAGAAAAGTAAAGAATTTCACAGCTGAAGAACCAGATATTTGTTGAAAGGAGCCTGACTCTAAAATGAATGATAATGTTGCTTGTTGAATGTGTAATTAGGCAACTTTATGTCTCTTTCAGGACTGTTTAATCTCCATATTAGTATTGTTTTTGTTGATTAGTCTGCATGCACGCAGTCAGAACCTCCTCCACATGCTTGCGAGTCTTCACTTGCTGCCAATGTAACGCTTCACGTGAGTGACGCTGACGCCTGCATTACTCTGAAGAACACCAGTTTGCATTATGGTTGAAGTCTTCACCGATCATTTAATCAGACCACAGTCTTTTTGCGTCATGCGTTTAGAATCTTTCGCTGCCTTTTCCCAAACTTCAGGCTGCCGTCTTCTGCCACCTGGCAACTCTCCCACACAGTCCAGATTTGTGAAATGCTGCACTGACTGTTGTCTTTCCAGGAGATTCTCTGGAAGGAGCCAAGGAACGCTGTAGTTTAGTGAGACAGATTCTTGGATCTTATAGTCGACTTTGCAACCGCGATCCATTGTTGCATGTTGCTTGATTTGTGGTCGGACGTCTAGGAAGGAAAATTAGTCTTTGTCTCACCCAGGAAATGACTCACAAAATGTGTCCACGAGATAGAAACAAACAACACTTAACAGAACAAAGATCTTTCAAATCTACAACAGTCATTAAATTCATACACTCGAGATTATTTTTGCCATCGCAAGATTTGTAGAAAATGCATGTAAACTAAGACAGAGAGTAACTTTTAGTTTTTTTCCATAGAAATCGACGGTTCTGACTTCTTGACTGAGTTCTGGAACTGCTCATCCTGGTTTTTGTTGATGTCCATTGCTTGTAAGCACATATGGTGCAGGACACTAAAATAAAACAATCAATCAATCATGCACACGGTGTGCACCTTACATTCTCATATTTAAGTTTTACGTAGCTTGTTGACCACATTCATTTGCATTTGGGATAAAAAAGAAGCTTTGTATACCTTTTTCTGTGCGGGGGGTATTCTCGCTCCGAGGGGACGTGTGTTGTCATTAATGATTGACAGGGCTTTCCTGTGTACGGCTAAAGAATATCTCCCCTGCTCTCTTTCTATCGACTAAAGTGTCCAAACCAGACAGAGATGTTAAAAACAAGGATGCTCTCTATCAGGCTAACATACACTTCTACAGAACCCCAAACCGCTTCAGCGTCCTGAGTTAAAATAGTCTCTAACTAGCTTCCTCACATATGAAATCAACATTGTCAGTAAAGTTTCCACAGTTTTGTCACACAGCATCAGTGATGGTCGTTGCTCTGCTCGATTAAGGATACGTTCCTTTGTTTTTCCAGCATTAATTAACAATGAGCTGGACTTACGTCCTTGTTCTTGCTTGGAAACCTGAGCAAAACTGATCAGAGACGTCCTCATTTTTGTGGAAAAGACCCACTTAAGCCATGTCATCGGCATATTTAAATAGCTTGATATTTCATTGAGAAAAAGCACTGGAGACAAAAAAGAAAAAAGAAGCTTAAATATTCTCGGTGTTCCCATGAAGACCCGACACGTTTCCTGGTGATAACTTTTCAATTCGGCAAAATAAAATAAATTAAAATACAGTAAATGCACAATCGAGACGGAGCGTGTCGAGATGATGCGACTGGTGTGGAACACAGTCGTCTCTCATTTCATGCAGTACTTCTAAATACTGCACTGCTATAACAGTACGTTATTCACGGAGAGCTCCTTGGCATGCTTTGTGTTTAACTGATGGGACGTGTCATCAAGTGTGCCGTGATGGACAGCAGGGATCCATCGAGAGCTGCGGGGAGCTTAGTCCACATGCTTTTCTGATTTCCTGAGTTTTCTGACAGCATCATGAATATTTGCCCACACTGTCAGCCTTCACTGCTGCAACATTTTTGTGTTTTATTTTCATTTTGAATGTTTCCCGACTCTCATTAAATTGTGAAAACCCCAGAGGGTGTGCTACTTTTTAAGCAAGATATTTGAGGTCAGCATTTATTTTTTTCCAATAATAATCAAAGCAGCATTTCATCCTCACGGTCTCATCCAAACATCTATCGTATCAACGCTCATTTATTGTTTGAGGATGGATACAAGGCTCCATATGAGGGAGCTACGAGATATACAGGTATTGACGATCACCGTGATATGTAAAAAATGGAAATATTGATATCATGTTAATAATAAAAATATGATAATATTGTGTAAACAATCCAGCGCTTCTTAAATATACAGTTATGGTTACAGACTCTCTTTCCATCTCCCGAGGGACAAAAAGCACAATAAACAAAGTTCAAGATGAATTTCACTGATAGTATTGTTTATTTTTTTGTTTTTTTTGTTATTGTGAATTATTTTGGCCACGATAATCATGTAGTTAAAATAAAACAGCCCTAGATTAAGCAAAAAAGATTTTCTCAAGCACCTAAAAACACATAATTATGGAGGTCAACTTTTTTATGACAGTATAGCTCATCATCTCAACTTGTACATCTTGAACTTTACAGAAAACATGACTTGTATTAACTGAGCTTTCGCACTTCAGCAGGAGAAGCACTGGTGTAATCTATTACAAACAAATGCAATTGTAGCCGTCGTCCACGCTGCACATACAGACAAAAATATAAACGGGTCAAATATTTATAAATTAGAAGAGAATTAAACAATATTATAGGCAATGAAATAGAACAAAGTAAAAGAAGTACCACTGCAGGAAGAAACAAAAAAATTAAAGGTATATATTATACTGTATATATATATAAATACAGTATAATATATACCTTTAATTTTTTTGTTTTATATATATTTATATATATATATATACGGCATCTATAAACAATACTTTGGTCAACAGGTCTAATTTTATAGACAAGTTTAGCTTCATATCTTCTTTGCTTAATAACTCGTTATATTGCCTTTGTCAGACATGCACATCCTGGGAATCATATTTAATATAACTATAGTCTAAGCTTTAGGTTAATCCTAACCAATATTAATATAAAATTGCATTACACACAGAGACAATTCACAGATTATCACACTACACGATCAGAGGATGCATAACATCTGATACTATTAAAGGAATACTCCTTATCCTTATCCTCCTTAAAGTTTGGAAAATACACTCGTCTGCTGTCTTAAACGGATTTACGCGAGAAGATCAATAATAACTTCATCATCCAGTACAGAGAAGTGTCTGGCTCAGCAGCTGTTATATGTTAGCTTAGCTCTGTCAAAAGCTGTCTTATTGTTCACATTATTATCACAAATTCCACACTTTCTTCGTAATTATGATCTCAGAACCTATGTGAAGAAAAACAAACAAAGCGCCTGCTTCCTGTTGGCTCCTCTCTGCGGCTCCCTGGCAGGGTGAGCGGGAGTCACGTGCTGCAGCGCGGCCTCGCCGTCAGTGGCAGTGGCACAGGGTATGATGGCATGGCAGACCTGGACACAGATGGTACACTTAGGCGCCCCAGAGGCTGCCTGCTGACAGGACACACACATTACACAAGAAAACACTGTTATCCTGTGTTTCCGCTTCAGACACTCTGACCAAACACAAATGTGACACACTCTTTAGTAGAAGTGGGGATATCTTCCACATTTCTACAAATGTGGAAGATATTGTTACTGATGGACAGTAAGTCGAAGTACTGTCAAGCATTATTGTTTGATTTGTTAAAAAAATCACACACAAAAGGTTCTAGTTATACCTTAAATCCCTGCAAAATGTAACTTAACATTTTATTTAACATTTGCCTTGCCTCGAGCTGCAGCATTTGTAATTTTGTGTATTTTTAAGGTCTGTTTCTTTCTTTCTTTTATTGTTTTATGTTTTGTTTTAATTATTATTTATTCTAGCATTTGTGATTTTTTTTCACACCCAGGAAAGATGCTATACTAAATACATTTTAGTTACTTACTTTTAAAAGAATTGTAACTTCTGTACATGCCAAAGCACTGAAAAACAGCATGAAAAAAAAAGAAAATAGGAACCAGGAATATATTAGTATTCCTTCATATCCAGAAGATCAAACATGATAACCTATACGTTTGAACTATGCCCATTTTCTGAGGAGTTAGTGTAAATATAGAAAATCAAGATGCCCATAACCTTTTGTGCAACAGATAATTGCAGTGAGTTGAGTTTCTGTTCCCAGGTCTGCAGGGAGATTGTGAACAGGCTCACTTTCTTGCTCTTTCTAAATTGACCTTATTGACTCCATCTCGGTCTCCTTCTTGTGATAAAGTGCTTTTGGCAGATCTCATTAAAGCGAGACGTTACATCTAAAAGAGGCTTATAGCAGATCTCCCTAAGGCCTCGCATGTCTTTAGCAACATCGGAAAGTTCTTGAATAAATCAGAAATTTGAAAGCACCCGCTTTTCCTTGTCCTTGTCTTTAGACATCTTTAGTATTGGCGCTTGGAGAATATAATGATGATATGACCTCGTAAAAGCCAAATAAAAAACAATAAAAGTTATTAAAAGTGGGCACTGTGTGAACTCATTCGTATATTGTACTAATTAAAAAAAAAAAAGCCCAGCTTTTTATTTTTCTCTTGCGGTGTCCCCCGTGGGACTTTATTTCGGGGAAAATATTTACGGTATTCAACGACAAAATAATTAGAATTGTGTCATAAATTGCACGTATAATGTTTGTCAATTTAAAAGATCATTTTGCAAGTCAAGAAAGTCGCAGGTTTTGTCGCAGTATCATTTAATTGTGTGTGAAACCGCTCAGTGAACTACATCTTACACAATATACGTCACCAACACTAGCTAACAAGGTCATTTAGCAAAAATGTTACGTAATCTTACCTAATGTGTTTTTTATCCAGCGACTCCTGGACTCTTTATCAGTCGGGAAGCGAATGAACGAGCAACAAAAAACTATTGCTAATGAAAGTTATGCCGGCACTTACGCGTCCTTTGGGTGTGTAGTCTTTCTAATTACGTATTTTCACAACTGCAACTTTCTTGACTTGCAAAACTATCTTTTAAATTGACAAACACCGTGAGAGCCAATGCGCTCACACAGGGAAACCACAGAGGGAGAAATTAGACAGGGAGCGTTCTTGGAGAGTGTGAGACAGTTTATTAGAGGCGGCTCGGTCTCCGTCTCCGTCTCCGTCCCTGTCTCCGTCTCCAGCCCGGTCTCCGTCTCCGTCTCGGTCTCGGTCTCGGTCTCTGTCTCTGCCTTCGGGTCCTTCCGTCCGCTCAGTCTTTCCACCATGAACCCAGCCTACTGCAAGACAGAACCAGGTCATCGGCGTGCTTTTATTGTGCGACTGATTACCTGATTCCATCCAGCTGCCTGGCCTCCAGCTGAGCCACTCCCATCTCCTCCCCAGCAGCCAACCCCGCCTCCACACCCCACTGCCACATACCCCCACCGCCCGACTCAGGCCGGGAGCCCACCGGCCGCAAGCTGACCCCCCCGCCCCTCCGCCGAACGCGAGAGAAAGTTAGCCACAACCATCTGGTTACCCGGCCTGTGGATCACCTTGAAGTTAAACGGCTGTAACGCCAGATACCAACGAGTGATCCGGGCATTGGCATCCTTCATGCGGTGGAGCCACTGGAGCGGGGCATGGTCCGACCAGAGGGTGAAAGAGCGTCCCAGGAGATAATAACGCAGGGCGCCGACCGCCCACCGTATGGCGAGGCACTCTTTTTCCACCGTACTGTAGTTCACCTCCCGCTGAGCCAGCTTCCGGCTAATGTACAGTACGGGGCGGTCGACCCCCTCCACCTCCTGGGACAAAACGGCCCCCAGCCCGCTGTTCGAGGCGTCGGTCTGTAAAACAAACGGGAGAGCAAAGTTAGGGGGAAAACAGGAGCGACTCCCCACAGAGAGCTTGCTTTACCCTCTCAAACGCCCGCTGACACTGCTCCGTCCACTGGACCGGATCTGAGGCACCCTTTCGGGTCAGGTCGGTCAGGGGGCTGGTGAGCTCTGAAAACCCCGGAATGACCCGCCTGTAATAGCCCGCCAGCCCCATAAACCTCCTGACCTCCTTTTTTGTCTTGGGAGCCGGACAGGCGGCAATGGCCGCGGTCTTCTCCAGCTGCGGCCGCACCTGCCCGCCCCCCAAGTGATACCCCAGATACCGTACCTCCCTCCGTCCAACCGCACACTTCCTCGGGTTAGCCGTGAGCCCCGCTCTCCTCAGGGACTCGAGCACTGCCCCCACCTGCTGCATATGCTGCTCCCACGTCTCGCTGTGGATGATGACGTCATCCAGGTAGGCAGCAGCATATGCCGAGTGTGGCCGCAGCACCCGGTCCATGAGCCGCTGGAAGGTGGCGGGGGCTCCAAATAACCCAAACAGAAGCGTCACGAATTGGTACAAGCCGTACGGTGTGGAGAAAGCCGTTTTTTCCTTAGACTCTGGAGACAGGGGAATCTGCCAGTAGCCCTTGGTCAAATCCAGTGTCGTATAAAAACGAGCCGTGCCTAGCCGATCCAGGAGTTTGTCGACCCGGGGCATCGGGTAAGCATCGAATTTGGACACCTCATTCACCCTGCGATAGTCCACACAGAACCGTACTGACCCATCGGCCTTGCGCACCAGAATGACGGGACAGCACCAGTCACTGTTGGACTCTTCTATTACGCCCATCTCCAGCATAGCCTGAAGCTCTGCCTGAACAATTTTCCTCTTGTGTTCAGGCAGTCGATAGGGCCGTGAGCGCACCGTCACGCCCGGGGGCGTCTCCATGCGGTGGTGTGCGAGCGTTGTGCGCCCGGGCAGGGGGGAGAACACATCGGCAAACAGCCTTTGCAACGCGGCAACGTCTGCCCTCTGACTCGGTGAAAGATGGTTGTCACAAGGGACCGGGGCTGATTTGTCCGTCTTTTCTACCTCCGGTCCCAACTCATCTTTCTCCATCACCGTAGTAGCCAGAGAGGCAGAAGCCACCTCCCTCCATTCTTTTAGGAGATTGAGGTGGTAAATCTGTGCCGCTCCCCCCCTGTCCGAACGCGCCACCTCGTAATTGACGTCCCCCACTCGCCGTGTGACCACAAAGGGCCCTTGCCACTTTGCGAGTAATTTGGAGCTGGTGGTCGGGAGCAATACAAGCACTTTATCTCCCGATGTAAATTGATGCAGTCGCGACCCTCTGTTATACAGGCGCTGCTGACGCTCCTGAGCCTGGAGCAAATTCTCCCGTGATAGCTGACCCAATGAATGGAGTTTTGCTCTCAGGTCCAGCACGTACTGAATTTTGCTTTTGCTGGTGCTCGGACCCTCCTGCCAGTTTTCTTTTATCAGGTCCAACACACCCCGTGGCTTCCTGCCAAACAATAATTCAAAGGGAGAAAATCCCGTGGAGGCCTGGGGAACCTCCCGCACTGCGAACAACAGAGGGTCTAACCATTTATCCCAATTACGGCTGTCCTCGTGAACGAACTTACGCACCATGTTCTTAAGCGTTTTGTTAAACCGCTCCACCAGCCTGTCTGTCTGTGGATGATAGACACTAGTCCGGATGGAGCGGACGCCCAGTAGCGCATACAGTTCACGTAATGTGCGTGACATAAAGGACGTGCCCTGGTCAGTTAAGATCTCTTTCGGGATCCCAACTCGGGAGATCACGTGAAACAGTGCCTGCGCCACGCTCTTAGCCGAGATAGTGCGCAGCGGCACTGCTTCGGGATATCGTGTTGCGTAATCCACGAGAACTAACACAAAGCGATATCCCCGTGCACTCCGGTCTAATGGCCCGATGAGGTCCATGCCAATTCTTTCGAATGGTACCTCAATCAATGGCAACGGGCGCAACGGCGCTTTTGGGGTGGCCGGCGGGTTAACCAGCTGACGTTCGCTGCAGGACGCACACCACCGCTTCACGTCCGCGCGGATGCCCGGCCAATAAAATCGGGCCATGATCCGGTTCAGTGTCTTTTCATACCCTAGGTGACCAGACATGGGGTTGTGATGAGCCGCCTGGAAAATCATTCCCCGCCGGCTGCTCGGCACCAACAACTGGGTGTTTTCCTCCCCTGTTTGTGTATCGCGGTTCACCCGGTACAACCTGTCCCTAATCACCGTGAAGTGCGGGTGAGTGAGTGGTGCGTTCGGGTGCAGTGGGGAACCATCGATACTTACGACCTGGTCGAAAGCATGACGGAGGGTTTCATCCCGGGACTGTTCGAGGGGGAAGTCCTCCACTGGACGCACAGGGTTGGACGGGGAAGCCTCATCCCGAGCCTCCCCCTCGAAGGGCCCCGCCTCCTCCGAGTCCCCCCTCAACACCTCACACAACTCACATGCCCCCACTGCACGGGAACGCACCCCCATAGCCTTCCCCACTAGCCTATGGAACCCCGGCCAATTCGTTCCCAGAATTAGGGGGTGCATAAGGCGAGTACTAACTCCAGCCTTAACCCTATGTTTTTTCCCCTTGAAGGAAATGGTAATAGTCACCACCGGGTACTCGTGAATATCACCATGCACACACCTCACCCTCACCCACGATGCTTCCACCAATGCCCCGGGCTGAACGAAGCGCTGGTGGATCATGGTTTGAGTACAACCAGTGTCCAACAGAGCCTGGTGTATACCCCCCTGTATACATACTGGTACGCGGTATGTCCCCTCCGGACCGGGGGAGGAGTCTGGCGGTCCCGCAACCCGGACCAACTGTCTGACCTGCATGAGTGGGCACTCACGCCGGAAGTGGCCGGGTCTCCCGCACTGCCAGCAATCCAGCCCCGGCGTTTGAGGACCCCCTCTGGGTGCCCGAGGACCAGACCCGTCGACTGGGCCCTGTGGAGAGACAGAAGGGATATTAGGGGGGTTGGGGTTTGGCTGCTGCCGTGGCACCGGCGGCGCCGTGGACGTGCAGGAGCCAGCAGACGCTGCCCCCGCAGGGAGCCTCCTCCTCGGGGCTGGGGTCGGCCGGCCCGCTGGGACGATTGGTACCCCGGCTTCCTCCTTCACGCTCCGCCGGGGCAGGGAGAGATGGTCCTCCGCCAGGACGACGGCAGCCTCTAGGCTGGTGGGTCGGTGGCACTGGACCCAATTTGCCGTGGAGGAGGGCAGCCCGGCGACAAACTGCTCCAGCACCACCTTCTCTGCGACGTCCTTCGCGGAGTTGGTGTCTGGCTGAAGCCAGCGCCTCATTGCCTCGGAGAGCTGCTGCGCGTAGGAGAAGGGCCGGCCGGCGTCCTCGAAGGGGAGCCCCCTGAACCGGCGGCGGTGTCCCTCCGGCGTGCCCCCCAGCCGGTCCAGGATGGCCCTCCTCAGCTGGTCATAAGTCTGTCGAGAGGACGGCGGCAGACTGTGGGCCGCCAGCTGTGCCCCCCCAGACAGCAGGGGTAGCAGCCGGAACCCCCACTCCTCCCTCGGCCATCTGCACGCCGCCGCCGTGCCCTCGAAGATGTCCAGGTACGCCTCCGGGTCATCCTCGACGGTCATCCTCAGCATGGCGACGTGCGGTGGTCGGGCGGGGCTTGTCGCAAACTCCCCCTCCCAAGTGGCCGGTCGCTGCAGCAGCTCCCGCAGGAGAGCATGGTCCTCACGCTGCGCCACCACGATCTCGGTGAGAGCCTGGGTCTGCTGCCGCTGTAGGGCGGCCGTGCCCTCCTGCATCGCAGCGGGGAGCTGGAGTGCCTGCCCCAGCGGACTCGTGGCACTTCTCCCTCGGACATGGTCCCTGTTCAGGCACCAATATGTGAGCCGATGCGCTCACACAGGGAAACCACAGAGGGAGAAATTAGACAGGGAGCGTTCTTGGAGAGTGTGAGACAGTTTATTAGAGGCGGCTCGGTCGTTCTTTCCGTCTCCGTCTCCGTCCCTGTCTCCGTCTCCAGCCCGGTCTCGGTCTCGGTCTCGGTCTCTGTCTCTGCCTTCGGGTCCTTCCGTCCGCTCAGTCTCTCCACCATGAACCCAGCCTACTGCAAGACAGAACCAGGTCATTGGCGTGCTTTTATTGTGCGACTGATTACCTGATTCCATCCAGCTGCCTGGCCTCCAACTGAGCCACTCCCATCTCCTCCCCAGCAGCCAACCCCGCCTCCACACCCCACTGCCACACACCATATGTTTCATTTATGACACAATTCAAACGGGGGTTAAAAACTAACGAAGAAACTTCGCCTCTCTATATGGATGGATTGCCATGAAAAGACATTCATGGTGCCCAGAGGATGAATCCTAATGATTTTGTGATCTTCATGGTCTTGTTTCCGTAATCAATCACATTTTCCTTGTATGTATGTATACACATTATATGTAGACTTTATTGCAGCTTTGTTTTTTTAAAGCACCTGATGACTTTTAATGTCTAATTGGAATGGCAAGCTGCAGGTTTCACTGCACAGTTGAACGGGTTTTCAAAACTGCCAACCTTTGGGGAAAGTACCCATCTATTGTTTCTTTGCTTGAGAAAAGTGTTTCTTTTTTCCATCAGTATATAGTAAATACATAACTGAAGCCTTCAGTTGAACGTTCAGACGTGTGACAGCAGCTGACACAGTGCTCTGCCATCCATGAAGGAGAGGCGGGGATGGGATATCTGCGAGAGCAGTGTTTGAGAAAGACATACAGGAACAGAGGCTGCAAAAGAGGTGAAAATATACTTCATAACAGAATGTACAATAAGAGAGCGACCCGGGAGGCCTTTGGAAAAATAAAAAATAAAGAAAATCCCCGGAAGTTCAAGATATCACAAAGGGGGGAAAGTTTATTCTTTTCTGGGAGAAATGATGCCGTAGAGCAGAGCCAAGGGCAGATTATGTGACAATGGGCCCCACAAGCAAGACACACAGACTCTGTGATTCTTTTGCCTTTTTGTTTTGTTTTGTGTCTCTTCATTGTTGTTATGCATCTTTTTGTGGTTTTGTGTCTCTATGTGGTTGTTGTGTGTCTCTTTGTGGTTATTTTGTGTCTCTTTGTAGTTGTTTTGTGTCTTTTTGTGGTCTTTATGTGTCTCTTTGTCATGTTTTTGTGTCTCTTTGTGGTCTTTATGTGTCTCTTTGTAGTGTTTTTGTGTCTCTTTGTGGTCTTTATGTGTCTCTGTGGTTATTTGTGTCTCTGTAGTTGTTTTGTGTCTCTTTGTGGTCTTTATGTGTCTCTTTGTAGTGTTGTTGTGTCTCTTTGTGGTCTGTATGTGTCTCTTTGTAGTTGTTTTGTG
>CALSCE010010647.1:10330561-10362653 GCA_943593645.1 Bovichtus variegatus
GTCTCTTTTACATCGCCATGAGTCTCTTGTACATGGCCATGAGTCTCATGTCCGTGTCCCTCAGATGTGTGGGAAACTGAAACATCACAATTGTAATTGAAATAACAAGCAAAAACATCTTATGAGGTAAACTTTATAAGCTTTCTTCTTTGCTACCTAAAACACCAACATAGCAGTATAACTTGATTTCACTGATAGGCAATCATGTCACTGAAGAGACAAATAAAATGAAAAAAATCAGTCTCTATTGGCCTTTTTCTAATTTATCTACTGCACATTTTCACCTTACAATTAACTACACTTGGCTACAACCACTACAGTACATATAAAAGAGATACCTTCCCCGTGTCCAGATAAAGTAGTTCCGTGGCCGTGGATCTCATGTTCTTCAGAATTGTGTGAGATTGAAACACCACAATTGTCATTAAAATACAAGCATCAATCTAGATGTATTCTTTGCTGTTTCTAGTTTGCATATTTCCATCACTACAGGTTCGCAACAGAATATAAAACTAGAGGACTTTGCTACCACTACATATAAAAGAAACCCCGTGCCCAGATGAGGTTTTTGTTTTGTTGGCAAGAGTGTCATGTACGTTCTCCTCAGACTTGTTGGGGACTGAAACACCACACACGTTATCAACATTAACACGCAAATATGTTGATACATTTTTGCTGTTTCCCGTTTTCAGGGGTGAGTTACCAAGTTCAGCTTGTGAGAAAAGTTTATCTCCTGCATATTTACTGCACCACAAGTACACTAAAGTATGTAAATCTTGAAAAACTTTGCCTCTACTACATATAAAAGAGATACCTTTTCTATCAGGTTTTATTTTGTTATGCTCCTCATGCTCTCTTTCCTCCCCGGGCCCAGATGAAGTTGTTTCGTGGCCATGGGTCTCATGGACATGTCCCTCAGATTTGAGGAAGACTGAAACACAACAATTGTCATTGAACTAACAAACAGAAATCCACATATATCTCTGCTGTTTCCAATGTTTTGTGAGTTGCCACGTTTAATTCTAGTCTACTGCACATCTGTGCAAAATTAAAACTACAGTATATACATTTACATATATTGTAGTAGATTTATATACTCTCCACCTCTACATATGGAAGATATACCTGTCTCCTCAGTTTGTCTTTCTTTACGATCCTCCTGCTCCTCATGCTCAGATGAGGATGTTGTTTTGTAGCCAAGAGTCTCATGAATGTGTCCCTCAGGCGTGTGGGAGACTGACACACCACAGTTATAATTAACATAAGACACAGTTTCACAGATAAGGACAGTTTATCTACTTCATATTGCTAACACTACAATTAAATACAGTTGGCTACAACCACTACAAGTTCAACTCATTGTGTATGTTTCTCTTCTGCATATTTCCAACACTACAGGTACACTACAGTGTATGAAACTACAAAAGCATTGCCAGCACTACATGTAGAAGAGATGCCTTTTCTTTCCTCGCCCTGCTCAGCTGAGGGTGTTTTGTGGCCATGAGTCTCGTGAACGTGTTCCTCAGACTTGTGGGGGACTGACACACCACAATCGTGATTGACATAACACTCAAAAACATCCAGCGGTTTACATTTTTTATGCTCTTTTCTCAGCAACGCACCCTAAATGATAAATAAATTCTTTATCCATTTCTCCTTCATCCTACTGTCAGTCAGATAAAAATATGACGGCACTATTGGTGCCAAAATTATGATTTAGCGTTATCGCTTAAGTTGAGTCACCGACTATCATGAAAGTCTGCTGTATAACATTTTTAGGGTCTCAGTTTTCACTGTGAACTATCCGGTTTAACTCGTACTAAAAGTATATCTATTGTGTGTTTACTGCGGCAAAAGTCAACTACAGTATATAAATCGACAAGAACGTTGCCACTATTACATATAAAATAATAATACCCGTCTTTTCAGTTATTCTGTCTTCCTCCTTCCTCCCTTCCTCCCCGTGTCCAGATGAGGATGTTGTTTTGTAGCCATGACTCTCATGTACGTGTCCCTCAGACTTGTGGGAGACTGACACAACATAATCGTTATTAACACAATCGTATGAGGTATTTTACATGCTCTTCCCTCAGCGACCTGAACAATAAAACGTTTATAATTAGGCTGATACTGCAGTGGGTAAAGATTACTGATAACGTCTGCCTTTCTCTCCCTTCTCGTTTCCCTCCGAGACCTTCTTTTCCTTTTCACTTCCTTTCTCTCTCTGTCAGATAGTGGATTGGCCCGTCAGGGACCTCAGCCCTGGGTCTGGGAAAAAGCTGCGAGAGTCAGAGAGGCTTGAAAAACTTGTTCACCACTATACTTTCATTCTGGGTGTGAAAGAAATGACATGTACTTCCTTTTATCTGAATGTCATGAAAATTGCCGCGTGGCACTTCCTCTAACTCTCCGTATGTGCTTGTTTTTTTTTTCCCTTCCATTATAGAAGGAGAAGATCTGTCTCTGATCTTATTTCTGTTGCTGTATTTACCCAAAATATGAATATTCATAGGATGCTATATACTGTATTGTATTGCAGTAACTTCTACTCTTGGGTGTACCTCCTTATGTTGAGATTTAATGTTATCTGTGGTGCAATCTCAAATCAATGCTGGAGACGACCTAGCACACACATCCCGCTTTTACTGCATTTTTAATTGTCTCCCGCTCAAGTTCTCCCTTTCCTTCCCTTTTTCTCTGCATGTTCCACTTTCCCAGAGGGCTTTATGCCATTCTCAGGATCCTTTGCTTCGAGTTTTTAGGGCTATGAAGAAAAGAAGAGAGATGTGAAACTAGTTCAGTTTATGGATCAAGCCTCCTCTTCCTTTTACCTTTCCACTTTCTGCAACACAGGCACAATTCGATAAATCAAAACACCACAGTCCTCCTCGCAGAGGCGATTTAGAGTAAATATATAAACAACCAATCGCATGAAGCGACCACACCGTGCACGTCATTGAGGGACTAATGATCACCACGCCACCAGAGAATACAATGCTTCATGCATCCATCTGTGTTTCCCCTTGAGGTGTTTTTGTACAGGCGATGTACGTCTCCAGTTGTTCTTCAGAGGGGGGCATCCTGCAAGCATCCTGCTCCCCTGCAGAGAGTCCCCCTTCAGGCGATCTCCCGCCCACTCACTCCCCTTCATCCCTGGGGCTCCAGTGAGACAGGACGCCAGCAGCTGTTCTCACAGCACCCTGGACCATTTCACACGACTGGCATCATGCCACCATTACATCTCATCAAAGTAACCCCAGCCTACCTCTACTCATGTCCGACTCTGGCCCCACTGGACCCGTTCTCTCACACATCTGTCGCGGCTGCACACACGCGTGCATACACACTAGAGAACAAAAACAAAAATATCTTGTGGGAGAGCGGGATTCTGAATCGCGCAGCAGTGAGCACAAATGCATTTAATCTCAGTAACCGTGCTGCCTCGGGGGGAGGAGTGATTCGAACTGTTCTTGGCATTAATCTCAATCAGCTCAGCCCAAACCGTCTGACATCAGACGCTGGCAGACGGAGCATTTGGGGTTCCTGCTTGCTCTACACGGACAGACAGAAGGGACCTCGAAGAGCATGTGATTGGTTTATTTGTATCTTGACACTTGTATCTATGACATAGTGTTTTGAAATCTACCGCAGTCAGTTGAGGTTAAAGGAATACTTCAACCACAATTTGTGTATTAATTACTCACCCCGTGTTTTTGATTTTTCTCACGTGCCTTCACGGTGAACGGAGAATCCAAAAATGGAGAAAAGTCTTGATGAATTGAAGTAAATGGCGGCTGCGTTTAACAACAGCGAAACTATATCAAAACATCAGTTTACAAAGTCCCTCACAACTCAGACAGGATAACCCAAGACTCATTTATCCGGTCGTGTGCTCACTACTTCTCAATGTATTTAGCATTTTCTCTGAAACGTCACTATTTAAAACACTTAACACCACATAAACAGACTCACGCCGGTGCAGGGCGTGCTAGTCCTCCGTGTGAGTACTTTTTATGCAAAAGTGTTTTTTAAATAGTAAAGTTTTAGTGAAAGTGCTTGTGTTTGCGTGGTGAGTTTACCACTGGATACATGAGACTTGGATTATACTGCACGAGGTTGGTGAACGGATGCTTTAGTATAGTTTGATGTTGTTAAATGCGGCCCCCCATTTACTCAATTCACCAAAAGAACAAATCCCTTGTTGGATTCTTTGTTCACCACGGTAGCGTGTGAGACAAACTACGTTTTTACGAGTAATTAATGTACAAATGATCGTTTAGGCGGTGAAGTATTCCTTTAATGTAAAGAGGGATGTTTTGGGATTAGCTCTGAATCTGTCTCTCCTGTTACGTCTTCATATCTTTCTTGTGGCTGATGCTCCACAATCCTTTTAATGTCTCTGAATGATGCAAAGAAAATGACATCTGAACTCAGACGCTTCTCAAACCTGGCTTCCACTGCCGGTGCTCATACTGCCTCTCACTCACTCACCCACATTAACTAGGTTTCACTGCCACCACCTAAATTGAATAAAAGGCCTCTGACATGCGATATGATGCTGAACAACATAAGATTATGAAAGCTTGTGTATACGAGCATGTTACAGTCACTTTCACCTCCTGAAAATTGTCCATTTCAAAGAGGTTCCACCCCATAAAACCCAGCACGCTGGCTGGAAATGAAAATGATCTCCTGATTCTAAATTAGATTATTCTATTTTCTGGCAGCCTCTACTCTACTCTATATCTACTGTCATCTAAAGCTACGGGTGTGCCTTACCTCCTCTCTCACTAGGCCCTGGCTCAGTTTCGTGCGGGCTTGTGTGATGGTGAAGATGAGTCAGTACGGACTGTATTGTGATTGGATGGTGGTGATGATGATGATCAACAACCGAATGATGTGTGGACTCCTTTGGGACTGGGGGAGACAGATGTGAATGTTCGGGGGTCATCTCCTCTGGTGTGATCTCCTCTGGTGAAGGAGGGTGAACCTCTGCTGGAGCAGGAAGTGTGTCAGATTCTCCCATAGGTAGTGGAGGCTTCAGTCTTGTGTCTAAGACGTTGTCTGTTAGTGGAGTTGAGCTGTCTGTAGCTCTGGTTTCTGCTGCTGGAGCTCTTGCGTCTGTTGCATTAGTTGCATGAAGACAGATAATGTAAATGCAATGAGGAATGAGCAGGCTAAGACATTAGCATAAGAGATGCAGCCTCAGATTGTTTATCCACAGAAAGTCTAGCTTTCCCATTTTTTTTTTCCTCCAAATGTGCACACACGTACACACACGCAGCCAAACACGTTGACACACACAGAAGTGAGAACACACAATGATGGTGTGATTTCACACTGCTGAGATAGGCTAAACTCAAAAGCTGTTCCACAACCCTTTCAGTGCTGGAGAACAGTTTTTTTCTTCTTCTGCAAAACACAGTGACTGTTAAAGGTGTGACTATTGTTATTATGGTTGTAAAATGAAATCACACAGCATTTGTCAAAGTGTATTGCTCTGTTTTACACTTACAGTGTTGTTTATAGATGTGTGCATATGTGTTTGCACACACACAGTTTTGTCATTTTCTAAATCTGAGAGATGAACAATAATGGCATTGTTCATCTCTCACCTTCACAACAGCAATGAATTAATAACTGAATGTAGCACAGATTGGTACAGTGGTGTAATATTCCAACTACAACAGAATGTGAATTCTCAAAAACTACTGGTGTAAGTTTCCCTGTGGACGTCCTGGCTGGTTTTCCACTAAATGAGAATCTAAAATGGTTAGTTAATGAGAGAAATAGCAAAATTGTGGGGCAGCAGTACTGCAGTTTGTTTTTGCCATTAACAAATGTATGTTGTACAGAGAATTTTGACATTTTAATTTAAGACATTTTCTAGAATACTCTAGTTACTTGTCCCATAGAAATTGATTAATAAGATTAAAGAGTTCAGATATAAATATAATAAATAATAAAGACCAAGATCAAGTACATCAAAGCTGCACCGGTGGTGTTGCGACACTTTTTTGACAGAACTTGACTGGTTCTAAAAGTCATTCCATTTCAAAATCACTGCGTAAAAAATGACTTCAAATCTCTCTGTTCCCTGTAGGACAGTGGGTCGTCCACGTCCTTTGTAAAGTGTGTATAATATATACATATATATATTTCTTTTTAACTACACAGTTGGAAAGCAGATGTGGAGAAAGCTTTAATCTTGGGCTAGCAGGGGATTTGTAAGGTCTACATCATCAATAAAAGCAGGAGTTTGCATAACTTTTAACCATCGTACTCTATTCTAGTATAATCACACTAATGTAGTGATTCATTTAGTTTCCTACTACCTACTGTGCAAGTGCCTACCTTCACTTAGATCAGATTGACGAGGGTTTAGAGAGCTGAAATGTGAGTTTCCAGGCCCGGAAACGGAGCCGCTGGAGGCAAAAGAATCTGCATGTAAAAGTAAAAGGTGTAAAAAATAAATAAATAAAAAAAAAGGCAAGGGCAAAAGCTCTTAGTGTCATTTTCAGCCATGCAACAGCGCCATCAATCTCTCACGCAACGCATCAACAATCTAAACTGATTCATTACATAATCTATGACGTGTGCCTCCCTGTCTGTACAGATGGACTCACTAACTGTCCCACGGCGTACACACACACACACACACACACACACACACACACACACTTCAGCGAGCGTACAGTGTGCAGACCCTGCTCGGACACAACTTTAGGTGTCTTCCACACAAATGCATTTGCATATAATGAGATCATTTTGTCACTTGTATTAATATGGCCCCAGAATTAATAACAATAACGTTTAATGCCACCTGTCAGTCTCAGCATTCTCTTCGTTTATTAGCGGAGTGCTACACATTGATTTAGCTCCACACTAATGAAGCCATTGCGATTCAGCACCAGTTAACCGTTTTGCCAGAACACCTAATGGTGACGGACGCAGTGGCAGCATGGATGTTGTTAATATGTCACATGATTTTCCAGACATGATCCAATCCCTCTCAGTTTAATCTTTTTTTTTCTTTTTCTTTTTTGAAATGGACGGACAGGATTGTGGTTGATCGAGTGTCGTAGTGCCTGTGAGTTTGCACACACTTGTCTGTCTGCTTGTTCTGTATTCATGCTGTTCTACAGCTCTGGGAAGATGAAGTCATGTGAGGTCATGGTGGTTGGATATAGGTAGATGTATGATTGGGTTTTAGGATTTTGTTTGTCCGACCTTCCCCCCCCTCCACCCCCATCTGTCCAGCCGACCAATGGGCTGCGGCCTCTGTGGATCAGACTCTCTTGCCAATAGATCGCTAATCCTCATCTGAGCATGCTCCATGACTTAACTGGGACAGGGACAAAGGGTGAAACTACGATGACATGCTGTCCCGCCCATAAATCCTGCTGTAATGTGTATAAAAGGATGACTTTGCTTCAGCAGCACAGACCATAGTCAAAATCTTATCATTGTAAAATCCCACAATAAATACCTAAAGTGAGATTTGCATTTTTCAAATTCCTGGGAAAAATCATACCGAAAATATGATTCGTATAATCAATTTTTATGTGGTAGAAGATATGAAAAATAAACTCCTACAAAATAACATACACGCTTTGAATGCGTATTTAAGTGCAGTTGAGAGCCAGAGAAGATAACTGAGATTACAGATATTATTCAACATAGCTTATGTTGTAATGTGATCTAAATATGAATGTCACAGGACCTTCAGCCACACGTCACGATAAAACCTGTGCGTCTACGTGCGTGCATGTGTGCGTGTGTGTGTGTGTGTGTACAAACAGTAGCGGTGGCCTCTCTGTGAGAATAGAACCTAAGACCTCAGATCCCCGGGAGGAAAAGGAGATGAAGATGATTTATGGGTTTCACTGAACTGCACCATATGCCCGCCCTAACTCCACACACACGTGCACACACAAATGCACATGCACACGCACACACACACTCACGGAGATAACAAGGGTTTACTCATGTCAGGGTCAGGTTCAAGCCAAATACACTTCTCTCAATCTGGGATAAAAAAATAAATAAAAAAGGCAGGAATTCTCGACAATGATCGTCCTTTCTGGTGTCCCAGAAGTGCAACTGAGAGAGTAGTAGTTATGTCTGTACTGATTTTAAACTTGGTATGTTGCAAATTACGTTAAGTCATTGTATATATTTTGAGCAGAAGAAGTGATTTTATGAATTAATGTAGTTAATAGTGTTGTCTGATACAGCTTATATCTGAATAACAATTGAAATGTGATAATATGGATGAAAGCAGCAATTATTATTGGATTTATCCATTATTCGATTGACTGAAAATTGGTCATCATATTTGATAGTAATTTTTTACGCTAAAATGGCAATAATTCACTGGTTTCAGCTTCTGAAATGAGATTTTTTTTTCCCTTTCTTTTCTCAGTTTCCTATGATTGTTAATTGAATACCTTGAGAACTTGTTGGTCAGTCAAAACAAAAACGTATGAAGGGCATTTCCTGACATTTTTACTAACCAAACGATTAATTACAAATATATTCTGTCGATTTATTGACCAGTAAAATAATCATTAGATGCAGCATTATGGTGGTAAAATATAGTTCAAATGATGAAATTGTGAACAAACCTTTGACATGTGATGTGCTGTGTCCTTCACAGCGGGCTTTAAAAAGCTTACGAAGCAGCGTAACTCTGCTTCGACAACATTAAAGCTCCTGTCAGCCTCTCCTAAAACACAGCTAATCATTGAATTCTTTGACTTCTCTACCGATGTCAGCCAAACAACAAAAGTGCTGAGCTGTTCAACAAATGCTCTTAATGGATTTCCTTCAGACATAAAAAAAAAAACAAAACAAAAGAAGAAAGTCTGACGACATCGCAGCGCTGCCGAAATCCCAGTTCCTCCCACGTCCTAAGTGCTTTTCTGGTGGAACATGAGCGGTCCGCTGCCGACCGAGATGGCAGGTTTAAATATAGCATGAGGGCGAGCCGGCTTTGAAGTCCACTTTACTGTACATTCAAGCGGCTGACAGAAGCTGCTTGCATTCATCCTGGGTTGCTTAAAATCAGTCAGTCAGAACAAATAAAGTCTAAATGTCCAAACAGTTTGACGCTCAACACGGGACAACCCACGTCCGGCATTAACGTTAGAGATATACGAGCAGGGAAACAGCCGATGTACAGCTTAAGACCTCCACTAAGTTGCAGGATGAATTATGTACGATATATACACACACTGCTCGTGGACAGGCACATACGCGTGTACAGTATTCAGAAGTAAAAGTAACAACACAGCACTGTACAAATACACCAGTACAAGTAAAACTTTAGCAAAAGTACATGTATATTGTCACCGACATGGTATAATGGCCCCTTTCGTAGTGTTTTTAATAATATATATGATTGGATTATTATTACCTCTGCCAAGGAGTTTATGTTTTGGGTTCGGTTTGTTGGTTTGTCAGCAGGATTATGGAAAAACTGATTTTCATTAAACTTAGTTGAAAGGTGTAGCATGGGCCAAGGAAGGACCCAATCAAAATTTGGGGCGGATACACGCATTATTTTTCCCTCGTAGAAATGGCCCTTTCTAGTCACCTGTAAGTAGCATTTTAGTTGGTGAACCTGGATCTAATTTACCAATTTATAATCATATCATGTTTTGCTCTTCAAAAAAATAAGTTTTTCAAGATATGTGAAAATATATGTCAGTCTATTTGGATAATTTTTTACCTGCTTACTATAAAAATCTACTACTTTAAATGAATAGTTTGGCATTTTAGGAAATGCGCTTATTCGCTTTCTGGCGGAGCGGTGGATGGTACCAGAGAAGACCGTCAAATAGAAAGTTTTCCGTTTTTCTGCGGAGCTAAACTAAACGCTGCTGGTTGTAGCTTCATATTTGACGGACAGGCAGGAGAGTGGCATCGAAAGATAACCGGCGTCCCTCATTGTCAAACTATTTGTTGAAGAAGAGTGAGGATCTTGTTCTAAGAAAATAGAATAAGGAGAAAATGACACCTTATTCTAGGAATGTCATGAAACCAATTGACGTATTTTGAAGTTATATTACTACAACGGCTTTTGTCTTGCCTTGTTTTAAGAAAACAAGACTTTCAGAAATAGACAAAGATGGGTTTTTCAGTGTGTGTGTGCAGTATGGATTATGTTTATCTACAAAATAACTCGTAACTACTTGCTCTCAAATACATCTGGCTTTGGTTAATGTACTTTTCTGCACCTTCCCGAGGGGCTCCAAAGGGCTCATGGGTAATAGCCGGGGTTAGTTCTGCTCCTGCGATGATTGTGGTGCTCTCTGCTTCGCCCTTGGGACCACCCTCACCTTCAGGGTCACCCAGTGTTTCACCTTCAACTTCACCTTCACTTCTACCCACAGCTTCACCCTCAGCTCCAGGAGCACTGCATGTCTTAGACGATGCTGTGGCTATTCAGCAACACAGGTAAAATCGTTGATTAAGAAACAGAAACTCAACCTGTGGGAACCTGAAACTGGACCACTAAACTCATTATCGGCCCATTAGCAAGCCTCATTCTTCTCTTTGATAAATCATACCCATTATTTTGTATCTAATTGTGAGAGGAGACCTTTTAAAAGCAGACTTCTGCAGTGCAGTCCAATTGCTGAGTCTATCCATGCATCAGCCTTTTACTGTCCGGCCATGTGGAGAACAGCACAGTGCTGTCAGGGTTGATGTTGCCACTTTGCCGATCGTTTCTGTCTAACAGCTCGGAGGCTGAGAGCCTCTCCACAGAGAGAATCCCTAATCAAATTCCCTTTTATTCCTGCCTCCCCGAGCTCCTCACCCGGAATCACACTGCATTACAACTCGCTAACATATGCCCACATCCTTCTTCTCTACCATTCCTCTCTCTGTCTGTCTCTTTTTCTCTCTCGTTCTCAAATCCACCCGCATCACTGTCTTTAGTCTAAATAAGAAAAAGCAGAACTGTGGAAGAATTCCTCCTGTGCAGGTTAGTGTGATCTGCTGTGATGAAAGGACATGGCGACAGAGAGGCCTATTAATAATGAAGCACACAGGGACCGAGCTGCAGCACTAAGAGAGGAGACGCAGGGAAAGCGAGAAATGAGCCGGCTGAACATCGCAGGAGAGAGGGAGAGTTTAGGAGACGTACAGAAAGGTATGACGTTAAAAATGACATTTCAAAAACAAAAAGGGGGAGAGACAATACAGGAAAAGAGAGGGAGTGGAAGACCACCTCCTCTGCTTTGCATTGCTTTATTACTTACTAGAACCGGAGGGGGAACCAGCAATTGTACCTAAAAGAGAATAAGAGAAGGGAGAGGAGATGAGAACTTGTTTATTTATGCATTCAATTTGCCTAAAGACTTGACTCTGCCACATTCATCAGACTCAGGTAGCGGGAGAGCTTAGGAGCTGTTCTGCAAAATAAAGGTTCGTGTAGACGACCTCTCAATGTCCTCGAGTAATTACTGGGTCTGCACCGCCTGCCCCATACTCCCTAATTTAACCAGTTACTCTTCGTCAAAATCGGAGGCCTCATCATATATGTATGTTTTCAAGAGAGCGCTAGCACTTCGCTACGCTGAAGTCGAAACTTTATGCTTCTCTTGCATGCTTTCCGAGATTGTATTTATAGTTAGCTTAGCTTGGCATGCATAATGCACTCTGTAGAGACCAAAACTGTTTCGTGAGATATTTTGTGTGGCGTTTCAACCGAGCAAGCTGCAAACATTTTAATTTTTAAATTCTGCTAATGGGATTCAGAGGTTTGAAAAGGGTGGTGAAGGGCTCTGAAGGTGAGTCAGTACCACTAGAGCCGGGTTAGAAATAACTGCATGATTTTTGAAAAATAAATATATATAAATAATAATAATAAGTCTGACAATAGAGCCATTCTCTGCAGAGTGTGTGCAGGTACAGGTGTATCTGCTTGTGTTTCACGCTCTGCGCATGAACAAACAGAGTGCGTCTGTTTGTTTGAAAGGAGAAAACGAGGGAGGGGCTGCCCTAGATTATTATTTTATCATAGCTAGCTACTGTAGCTGGCTACACTCTCCAAGAGGATCCCCCCACCTCCCCCCAACACGCACTCCCACGCTGTTGCACAGCTCTGATCTGCTCTCTGCACTGAGGTGACGACAACTCTGAGAACTCAGTCTCTCCATTATCTTCTCTCAGCTGCTCCTTTCTTTTCAACGTGTTCCCTTTTATCCTGCTTTCCATTCAGGATCTCAGAGTGATGGTAAAACCTATACACCCGTCAATCGAGAATGCTGGAAAATACTGCACGTGCATATGCATATATATATATATATATATATATATATATATTATTAAATATAAAAATATAATGTCATAATCCATCATCTCTGATTTGTAAAGATTGAAATTGCATAGATGCCGCAGGAGATTATGGGAGCAATAGAGAATAAACAGAATATGAAGAATTAAAGAATAATGTTGGATATTTTAATATATATTTTATTATAAGGCTGAAGTGGGATTCTTAGCTCTCTAGTTTTTCAGACTTCATCTATCAAGCACTGGAGTTAAATGTGTTCTGTACTGGAGCTATGAGTGAACCACTATCGGCAAATGGGACACAAAGTTATTGACATTATCAGAGTTAAACTACCTGCGACAACAGCTAACGGAGCACTACACACTATATAAACTATAAACATTATATGAGTTGGGCTGAAGTAGCAACATCATCAATGCAAGCAATACTTTGGGCAACCAGCAAAATTGTTAAATTGAGTATCTTAAAGCTGCTGGAATAAATCTTTTTTATATTAGTGGCGACGTGTAATGTGAAAAGCATCTCTCATTGTGACAAAGCCACAGTGTTCTTACCCGACTCTGCTGTTCCCATCAACTTTACGAAGCGTTTTAGCATCTTTTAGCTCATTGTTTTGGTTTAACAGCCCGGACGTTACTGTTTTGGTTCATTCTCATCTGCATCTTTTCATCTCACTTCAGTGAAAAAGCTTGTTTGCTTTTCTTATTGAGAGTTAGATGAGAAGGTTGATATATCACTCATGTGTGTATGGTAAATAAGATGCTAAAGTGAGCAGCCGGCTAGCTTAGCTTAGACAGGGGGAAACAGATAGCATGGCTCTGCCCTACAGTAACTAAATCTGACAACAAAGTGTAACGACAACAATTCTCCGATTTACACGGTATATACTGTATAATATGTTAATTAGTGAGCTTTAGAGGTGCAGGCGAGAGATTTTGTTAGCTTTCGACATAAACAGGCCAGCTGTTTCCCCTCGTTTCCAGTCTTTGTGTTAAGCTAAGCTAATCGGCCTCTCGCTGTATCATCTTATTTACCAAACAAACCTGAGAGGGATATCGGTCTTATCTAAAATAAGTTTACTTTGAAATGCATTCACTATCTTGGATCAATTAATAGTAATATCCATGCATAATACAGTAAAGCAAGCTGACAGAGATCCAGCTAGGCGTATGTCAAGAGTCAGCAGTATTGTATCTAGCTGAGTGTCAGATCGGTGAGTTGGATTTAAACGGCAGGAACAGATGAACATGTTTCAGGTACATACAGGTGTTTGGCGTTCCATTGGGTGTTGGCAGGTAGGATCCGGCCTTCCAGGACTTGGCTTTGAAGCCCTTCCTGCAGCGCTGGCAGTCCTGGCCGGTGGTGTTGTGTTCACACTGGCACTGGAGGTTCCCATCCTGCAGCAGGCACTGGGAGGCATGGAGGTTACACTTACACCTTTTTAAAAAGAAAGGAGAATACACAGATGGCATCGGTGAGATGAGATGACATAAGGCAGAAAGTGAAAGTTGTAATCACACACTGGTTGTAAGTGTTAATGATGTTAGATATTAGAGGATTTTTACACTGAGGTGGGGAAAAACAATGTGCAAGTAGTGCTTGTTACAGGTCTGATGCAGAGACAGACTACACATCTATTGTGGGTGAATTGCATTATAGTAATTAATGGAACAAGATTAAATAAGATTAAGATCGTAGGATTAGGCTACGCAAGTTTGCACGTAATTTGTTGTTTACTAAGCAGACACTGTAAATTACACTGTACACCTGACGAAGAGAGTAAAAGTATGAACTTAATATCAAAAGTAATTTTCTTTATGTGTGTGTGTTTGTACATAGGCATGTTGTTAGGGGTGTATACACCTATGCGTGCATCAGTAAAATGTTGCAGAAACACTGAAACACACTAAAATGCCGATTAAAATGGGAATAAGCAATGGCATCAAGATTAATTAGCAAAAAGGAATATTTTTATGTAAAGAAACATATCACATTTACTATGTTGAGGGTTATTTGTTTTGGTCTCAAATTCAGTTTTCTCCCAGAAGTCACTGGCAAAGCCGCAGCAGCCATTTCTATTTTGTTGTCTGTTAATGCCGTTTGTACAGTGGCCAGTCTGTCATTTGATTTCATCAGCAGCTTTATGTACACGCTTTAATGAAGCATCAAAAAGGAATCAAACCGCTGTAAGATATGGAGCCCTGCTGAAAGTCGGAGGGTCTGATCGACTAAACGTAGCGCTGAAACTAATAGTCAATTCATAAAGTAGTCGATTAATGGAAATGTTTTTTTTTTAGCAAGTATGCCAAACATTCTCAGAGACCAGCTTTTCAAATGTGATCATTTGCTGCTTTTCTTTATCAGACATGATCGTTAAGTGGGTATATTTCAGCTTTGTTGATGAACAAAAGCGTGACCTTGAGCACCGGGAAATTGTATTGGGCACTTTCACTATTTACCAACAATTTATAGAAGAAACTATTTATGGAGTAATTAATAGCATAATCATTGCAGCTGATTTCAAGATTTTTTTCAGAACAACCAATAAGTAGTTTTGGTGTAATAGTGGAGTCTTCAGTTTCAAGGGGAATTTCAATTTCATACGGGAAAAAACGTTTCATTGTTCTGAATCACTTTGCAGCACCGGAACAAATACAGCAGGTCAAGTAGGAAAAAAAAGAATAAACTTTTTAAAACTTAAATATTTGTAGGTCCAAGATTGTTGGAAATCTAATTACCCACTCTCTATCCAAAACCGCCATTCTGGAGCAAATAGTTTGCTGCCCGGAAATTCAAGTGTCTGAGTGTGTGCGTATGTTTACGCGTGCATAAAGATAATGTGTGCATACGCGTAGTGCGACCGCAGTGCGACCTCAGCAGAGGGCAGGGCCCAGGTGGGCTGATCCAGAGGTTGAAGTTCTGCTGGGAAGGAAATGAGGATCTTAAGGACATTCGGCGGCTCCGACTTTAAATTACAGCCTTTTCCAGATGAGCGACTGGACTCCAATCCAGTTTGTTCCACTGGAGTGAACAGCTATCCGTCTGCATCAAATATTCAAAGAATGGCCGCTGTATTCTGGCGAGATGACTACTTCAATCTTCCTTCCTCACACTAATCTGCCCTTTCTCATCAGGTTTTTTCTTTTTTTTTTTTTTGTGTATGTGGTTTAAGCTGTCGGCCTCGCAACCTCAATCCGAGTTTCACGGCATTACTTTACATACAGAATAACGATGACTGAAACTTAGAAACACAGAGTAGGCTTTGCAGGAAAACAAATGGAGACAGTCGATCATGGCGAGTTGTGTCTCACATCACATCGCAGTCCTATAAATTACCCACATTTCCCTCTGATCACCTGGACGAGCTGACAGCATGTGCCGGGGAGAATCCATCCTTCGACAAGGCCTTGTTTCCTGCATGCTTTCTGAAGGACACAAGCTGTCCACTTAGCGAAGAGGGAAATTGAACATCTCTTCTTTTTTTTCACGGAGAAAATAGAGAGCGAGCAAGTGTGTGTGGAATGAGACAGGTGTGTGTTTCTGCTTTGTGGGATTGTGATGCATTTGTCTGAGAGCGACGAAGCCAGACAACAGATCAGAGAAACGGAGGCACGGTGAGTAATGCCTGGATTGAGTGACTGACAGCACCAAACATATCACCGCTTCTCATCTACTGCGTCTTCGGTGATAAATCTCATCCGTCTCATCTTAAAAGTGGAAGCGCTACTCAGTGCAGGATCTAGAAGTTGTAGTTTAAAATCAATACTGAAGAACGGAGTGATTTTGAAGGTATGCTGCGTCATTTATCGGCACAGTTGACGTATAGTTGAGTTTAAAGCCTGCATGAGTAGATGAGTCTGGATCCATGAATTTACCTTAATGAAATGTCTCAATTAATCAGAAGCAAGGTGCAGCTTGCAGGTTGAAACTTTGTGCACACACCATCCCCTTGACCTGCTTTCCTGACTCCTGCCATATCGTACAGCCCAGGAAGACCAGGGGTACTTCGAGCCTCGCACTCCTTCCGCATGAATGATGTGACACCGACTCTTCAAGTGCCGTGTCTCTTAAGCTCTCTCTCTTTCGGATG
This sequence comes from Bovichtus variegatus, assembly GCA_943593645.1. Classification (NCBI taxonomy): domain Eukaryota; kingdom Metazoa; phylum Chordata; class Actinopteri; order Perciformes; family Bovichtidae; genus Bovichtus; species Bovichtus variegatus. The sequence continues at coordinate 10,346,959 of CALSCE010010647.1, forward strand.
ACAGCTTGCACTGGGATTTCTCCCGATCCCCCTTCTTCGGTCCCTCCACACACAAATAATACATGGGCACAATCATATGTTAATGTGCAAGATGTCTGCCTTCACTGCAAAGTCATCAAAGTGGGAGTAGCAGCTCTGAGCTGAAGGAAGTTAAGACGGGACAGCTGGATCCATCACAGCCCTGTCTATTTACTCAGAGAGAGAAGAGATGAAATTAGAGAAGGTGAGAGGAGGAAAAGACAAAGAAGGGCAAGAGCTGGGTGAGAGAGTCTAGGAGCAGGAGTAAGTGATTCAAATGTATTCCAGTCTACAGTAGAAGCCACACGCACAAGGTGGCGTTTTAATTAGCTGGTGTAATTATGGGTCAATACTTGTGTTTATCAGTCTGTCGGTGACTGTCCTCCCAAGAAAAATGAGAGTATCGCTCGTTTCAGCAAATGGGCAAAAAAACGACTTCGCTTCACGTTTAAGCCACAAAGCTCATTAGCGCCCGTCGGTATTATGACTCTTGTCTGTTGGCAACAAAGCAGGAAGTCAGTGGGCGTTATTAAAGAGCCACAATGTATGCAGAGAAGAAGGAGGACGGGTGGGTCTGAAATAACACCAGACTTTAACACTGGGGACTTGGTTTTGAACTTCCTACCGACTGTCAAGTTGGTTTCTTTTGACCAGGACCGCGGTTGTTCCCATTAACCAACCCAAACCACAGTCCTGGTTGATTTGGTGACACCTTATTCCTATAATGCTTTAGTTTAGAATACCTGCGTCTTACAAATTATAATAATATATTTGTAATTTGCCCCAGCATGTATGTTTTGAAGGAAATGTAAACCTGGATGATGTTTTGTTTTTTTTAATCAGCAGAATGAGCAACAGTTTTAATTAATATATCTCTAAAGTTGCAAAAATGTTGAAACTTAACGTCACTGCAGGTCGTTCACTTGCATCATATTCCATTTGTTTCTGCATCCACTGTATATTATTACCATTTTCATGCTTGTGTTTAGGCGACTCAAAGCACATTAAGGTGAAGGTTAGAGAAAGATGTGGTGTTGGTTAACTAAAAAAAAAACCTATAGTGGTCCAACACAGAACATGTGTACTTTTTCTATATTTATCTATATATCATCTTTTCCTGTTAAAGTGTATTTGTAGCCAACCACATGCAGCACGTGAATCCCGTTCTGTGGTGTCAAAGTACGGGCTGTGTATCTGTGGCCTGTGGTGTCTGCGTGGTACAAGAAGTCACACTTTGTTGACTGAAACAATGTTTCCCGTGAACATAATCCAGCCAGCAATTATATTTCTTCCAAAACATACAAGGCAAAACCATTTAGTAGGATAAAAACGGGATTGTTTGCAGACAGGATTGCTACATTATGTAATGTATTATCTATATGTGATGTACAGTAAAGATCTAATAGATATATACTGTACAATAGTTGTCAGCCTGTCTGTGTGTTTCTTTGTCCGTTCTCCTCTCGGCCTGTCTCTGTGAAGTCATGTCGGCCCTGTGTATTTAATGATGTGAGCACTGCCTGTTTTAGACGGCAGAGACGCAGCAATTAGGGGAATAAATAATAAGAAAGATAAACAAACATCAAGGGGGAGTCGTGTGGCGGCAGAGCCTGAGAAAGCAGCTGGAAGCAGCCGTTAATGGGGCTTTATCTGTCTCTTTACTGTAGTCGACGCCTATTCCTCTACTTCTCTCCGGGGACACAGCTATCACTCCCGCTCTCCGATTTTTCGCTTTTGCACTCTGCTCCTACTGTATTTCTTTTTTTTTTCAACTTTTGCTCCCAAATTCCATCCACTGTGACCGTTCCAGGCCTCCAGTCTTTCCTTTTTGCTCTTCCTTTTTTTGATCTCCCATTTTCATCCTCCATCTCTTTCGGTCTTTCTTTCCCCCTTTCTGTCCGTCTATTCAGCCCTCACGCCTTTTAACTCTTTTGCTACTCCCCGTTGCACCAGAGCTCACTGCGGAGCGCTTTGGGTAAATTGGGTTTTGGACGTGTGTTTTGAGAGGAGTGGGTGGAGGAGAAAAACAGGGGGGGGGGGGGGGGAGAGACGATGCGGGGGGCTGAGCAGTCGGTACTGCAGGGAGTAGGCCAGTTGTGTCAAAGCCCTGACAGTCTGCCTGCCTCCCCGACTACAGTGTGTGTTACTCGGAGGAGGAGCAGGAGGAGGGTCCGCATTGACGTGCTCTAACCTGTGATGACAGACCGCATCGATGCGGCTCTGACCCAGCAGGAGATCTCCCTCCTCTTCTACTCTGTGTTCGATCAGCCGTCACTGAGAAGGCCCTCTCGCTATTCGCAACAACTCCCTCCCCTGATGCCACATAATACACAACCGGCGGCTACACAACCTGCTGGAGTAATAGTAGAGAGAGCCTGATGGGCAATGAGTGTCAGTGCTTTTGACAGGGAGAGACTTAACACCCAAAGCAGGGTGGACTGATCACGTGGAGGTCCATGTGCAAATACCGCGGATGAATAAAATAGGAGGAAATGGAAAGGAAACGATAAATAATACAATAATAAAATACAATCAAACACAATGGCTCTAAAGTTGTGAAGTGGACTTTGTGGCGGAAACTTTTTTTCTTCCAATTCCATTCGTAGGTTGTTTTGTATCCAAAGACTGAAGTCTGAACTCTGCTCAAAAATGTGTTTTGCTTATTGTTACTTCACCTAGATGTTTGACCTTCACTGCGCAGAATGATGTATGTGCAGAGTTCAACACCACAGAGCTTATTACACATTAATCTGCTGACTGGGGAACATTTCTCTGCCTTAAATCTGAGTTTAAGATGTGGATTTACGAGCAGGAGTTTGTGACATCACAATTAGTTTGAAAGCAAGTCATGATCCTGTATGCAACTCTAGTGCTGCAACTAACGATGATCTTCATGTCGATTATTTTCTAGATTAATAGTTTGATCTATAAAATGCGGCTCCATCGCAGTTTCTCAAAGTCCAAGGTGATGTCTCTAAAAGATATTCAGGTAAATATGAGAAAAGCAGGAAATCTCTTCCATTTTTGCATGAAAACTCACTGAATTAATTGTTTATCAAAATAACGATCTGTCGAATGGATTAGTTGACTAATCCGTGCAGCTCTACGTAATTTACACAAGTGCGATGTGTACATTTTAACCCATCAGTGCATACACACACAGACATGACAGGGACGAGGAGACACGTTGTGCCCAGTATTTATGCAGAAAGGAACAATATCTTCATATTCATAGACTCTGGATTCTTCCAAAATGGAGGAGTAGATGTCAGTTTAACGAGGCAATTTCACTTTTTTTTGTGGACGAACCATATCGGACATAAAACATGAGTGGAGGTGATGTTTCAGTATGTCTATTAATTATAATGTGAGTGGTAGAGGGCGGCCCTCCGACACCGCGCATCCCGAGCGCAGCAGGAGGCGACCGAGCGAGGAGTGGGTGTTGCGTGAAGCTGCGATCATTGATCAGCAGCACGCCTTATTGGCTTCTGCCGGAGTCTTTATCACCACGTCCCCTCCCACATCCTTCCTCGCCTTGCCTCGTAAATTCAGAGGAGCTAATTGGACATGACTGCGTTTATGTTCCAGCTTCATAAATTTCTTTCTCTGAAGGGAGAGGATCGATTTTCCTCGAGTGCAACCTCCCGTAGCAGGGGAGCAGCATGAGTCTCTTCAAACGTTTCCTCTCCTCACTTTTTCCCCCCCCCCCCCCCCCCCCTCTCCACAATCCATCCTTTCCCTCACATGTGTGCTCCTTCTCTCTCCCTCCAGACTAAACAGGTAATCTATAACTGACCTCCCGTGCAATCAGGTATTGAGCAGGGATTACACCGGGCCTCTATTCATAAGCACAATAGTTCTTTCACACGTTTCTATTAACGCCTCTCACTTGCACTTAAACTGATAGCATTTTCAAAAACAAATAATTCCACTCGAGCTCATTATCTGTCATTATCCAATCTATCTCTATCTCTTTTGCGGGGGGGGGGGGGGGGGGGGGGCCCCAAAAAACCCGCGGGGGGGGGCCCCGGGAAAGGGGTTTTTTTTGGGGGGCGGGGAGGGGGGGGGGGGGGGGGGGGGGGGGGGGGGGGGGCGTATCCCAAAAGCCATCTGAGAGATGCTCCAGTAGAAAGTGTTTTCTCTGAGGCAGCCAAAGGGACTGTGTGTTTGGGGTCTCCACAACATCTACACACACACATACATGCACATGCTCACTTAGACATGTTCAATGTTGAGAGGTCGCTGGATGTTTTTTTTGGCATTTAAAAAAGAAAAGGAAAAAAAGGAGTAAAAATGCCAGCAAAAAGACATCTTAAATTATTCAAAGCGCAGGAATGACCTTGATTGTCTTTGCAATCCACACCCTGTGTGTTTTTGTGTGTGTGTCTACAATGCAGTGTACGGAGATGTGTGACCTCCCTGGTGTGTATGTGGGCTGATTCATTATATTAGCACAGTTTGCTCTGAGTTTAAACGTGTGGATAGAGAGACCGATATTGTGTGTGTGTGACTAAGCGTGCATGTAAATTATTTACACACAATACTGTAAATGACTATTGCGTGCTTGCCCAGTCCTGAGAGCATCTCTCTGATTGGTTGGTTTTAGTCGTGTAAAGAGCAGCAAGCAGTTATGCCCACTTTGAGCTACCTGCTCTCTAAAGTATGTACTGAACGCACAGGACCAAATAACTAAATAATGGAGCCTGGGCACATCCTGTTCTCCAGTCAAGACCTCAGAGGACTGTTCTCATGAGCACAGCAGAGTGTGTGTGTGTGTGTGTGTGTGTGTGTGTGTGTGTGTGTGTGTGTGAGAGTGAGAGAGACTCCGAGAGAGAGATATACTGGAACAATTTCAGGTGTGGGTTACATGCCAGCTGTGTAAAAATGTACTGTTTTTGCTGGCCTTTCAAACTGCAGTGGTAATTAATATGCAGCTTTCAAAGGATGTTGTCACCCCGGCTGTTTCCTGTGATACTTTGTGTATGACTAAATAACTTTCTCTCTCACTTAAACCCCTTGTTTTAAAGGTCCCATATAGTAAAACGTGAGTCTTATAAAATTATAAATCACGTTAAGTGCTATATAAAGACTGTGAAAGTCTAAAATCCACGTAGAAATGCGCACAGCCCGTAATCCGGAACTATGACTTTGAACGAGCTTCTGTACGACATATAAACCATTTCACAGTTTTAAACATCAACACTCATGTCACAGATTATTTCCGGTTGCAGTGTAAGTGAATGACCTCAGCTGACAGGAAGTAAACATGGACAGTAGTAACGTGCTAAAACGGAGCGTTTCCAACAGAAGGTGAATGCAAGTACATTCAGACAGTATGAGGAAAATAAGGAGGGTTTTTTTTAACATTAAAAGCACGTAACATTGTTCTGGTAGAAACCCAAAACACAAGTATGAACCTGATGTGTGACCTTTAAAACGTGGTTTCCGGACTTTATTTGGAATGCATTAGGTACTCTAACTGTAAATTTGTTATTGATTATATCTGAAAGCAGATCGACGAAGCTGCAACTAAGTAGTGTGTGTCGATTTATCTGCCTCTCTTGAGTGTGGCCTAATATTTGAACTTCCTTTAAATCATTGTACACCCCCGGATTCAAGCCCGTGTGCAATTGTCTCTTCTTTGTGTTTTTACATGTTCTTGTTCTAAAAGTTCAAAAATAATAATAAAATACAAACTAAACTACGGTGGTAGTCAGGGGCTGCATACAGTAGACCAAAAAGACTTCACAGACCCACGTTCAGACCAACTTTAGCACCGGATGAAAAACGCAGACTGCTCAATCACTGCAGAGAAAAATCCAAAGTCATCCAGCAAAAACAGTTGAACTTTGCTAATTTGTGCTGCAACGCACAGCGACGTCATCTAACAAAGATGTGCAAGCTCACATTCCTGGTAGTCACAACAACAGTAAAATGATTGCCGAGGCGATTACCATCTAGAGTTAAACTCTGTCTCACTGTATTATACGTGTGCAATGCTTTGGTGTCTGATAAGCTTTCATTCTCATGGATCTATTACTCAAACTGGACTTCCCGGATCATATTTTATCGTCTCGCCGGTACCTGAATAAACACTCCCTCACCAACTTAACCCCTTGCATGTTTTTAAAGCAGGGCTATTTTTGATCTGAACACCCACTAAGTAAATCAAATGTTGTTGTCCATAAGAGCCAAAAAATAAAACCTAAGGGGGAAAAATTACACAAGTACATAAATGTACAAAATCTACCCCCCAAAAATATAAATATAGAAACAATTCAAAGTCAAAAAATGTTCATGTGTTTTTTTACTTTTTCCAAAACTTGTTTTTGTCTCTTTGGTGACTTTCAGCAACTCTTTCTGATTGGTCAAACATTATGTTCTGCAGAATAAAAGCTGCAATTTAAATAGATTTCTGTTTGTCTGTGTAAGAAAAAAATCACAAAGAAATATTGCATTTAATATAAATTCACATTCCACTATTAAAAGAAACTGCTGTTCTCTCTTACGCAAAATACAAAAATCCAGTAATGACGTATATGTCTGTGTGCAGAATAAGATGTAAAAGCCCCACATCAGCAATTTCACCTAGTTTTCTCAGCTTGCCGCCACATGACATTAATAAAAATTCCTATAAATAACATATGCTGAATGTTGTCACCTATGAATAGATGCACCCTCAAAATGCACTGACCACTGTGGTGGGTGACCCTTTTTAATTTGTCCACACAAGACATTTCACTGGCACTTAGCTGGTGGTAATTTAAGACTCTGCACGCCAGCATTGTAATATTCATGCAGCATGATGCAGCATGACTGATGCAGATTGGCTGACACCGTTCTTCATGAAGCAGCCATGTCACTGCATCTTAAGGCTTCTTCCACTAAAGGGAGTTGGACCTCGCTCCATCCGGCCTGGATGGTCCAGAGATCGCTGTGTAACAGGGCTGAATATTAGAGCGTAACCTCCCCGCAGAGTCCTTACTGCTGCTGAATGGGTTTTAATGAACACCACAGCAAAGAGTAACACCTGGGGAGAGAGGAAATTGGGGGGGGGTTGGGGGGGGGGGGGGGGGTCATTATTATGCATCCTCCTCTTATTTAAGAAGTGAACGAGGATGGAGAAGTAAAGGGAGTATGGAGGCAATGGGAGGAATGAAAAAGTGATGAAGAGACAGAAACTCTGGGGCGACATGGAGTTTGGTGGGAGGTTCTTCCTGTTGTGCAGTCCCCCACAGAGTCTTCAGACCCCCAAGGGCGATACGGATCTTTGTAGGATCTTTATATCTGTTGAGTGTGTGTGTGTGTGTGTGTGTATCAGAATGAAAAACTTTGGAAGTGAGGAACAGAATACACTCAGGGTCTTCTCTCTGAGACAATATGCCCCCCACCTCTTTTGAACCTAATGCAAGAAGGCATCTTATTATTAAGTAGAATGGAGATCGAAGAGCGCAGACACCCGCCAAGGCCAATGCTGCAAGTCCCATTTCCCGAGTTTGGGAAGTCGTTCTTCGTTCATGAGCTTGGACTCTACACAGAGTTGTGTTGTGTTGTATTGCTCATTGCGCTCAAACCACATGTTGATTGCTGTTTCCGACAAAATGGCATGTTCTCGTGTATTTTCAGTCGAGAACAAATGTTTACGATTTTACAACACATGAATGCAGCACAAATGCCATATCTCACAATGTGAACGACAGTGAAACATAATGTGTGCGTCTGTCCCGTGATTCGGATCTGCTCCAAGATTTAGTTCGTTCCTCCCTGTCCCCTGCTACACCCTTACACCAAGTTTCATGAACATCGGGCCTGTAGTTTTCTGTAATCCTGCTGGCGGACAAACCGACGAGCCGAGCTGAAAACATTACCTCCTTGGAGGTAATTAACAGGCCAACACACACACACCCTTACCCGCATTCCTTCACCCATCTCCCACATTTTTCACACAAACACAATTACTCTACATACTTTCTCTCAGTATCTGAGCTGCATGTCCTCTCATTTAAATGATGAACTCATTTGCAGAAAGTCTCCTAAAAGTCAAGCTAATACAAAACACACATACGACTCCCATAATGTGCGTTCCTGTATAGCCATGTGTGTATTAGTGTCTAATTCCGGTGAGACACCGTGGAGGGGAGGATGCCTGGGGAAGAGGAGCTGAGCTGGGATCAACCAGAGGACAGGGGTTAATATAATTATCCTGCTAAAACCTTGAGACTGAAAGAACATCATTAGTCAGAGAGGAGAGAATTGCCCGAGCCGCGGGCCGGAGGAGGAGAGGAGAAAGGAACAGAGGAGAAGGAAGGGAAGGAGAGCTTCAAAACACACCAGTGCAGTTAGCAAGACAATTAGTACAAGGACTAAAACTTGGGGGTCTTTGTGCAAAAAACCCAGAGAGGACAGTGTTTACCAGTGCTCTGAGCTGCAGCAGAAACTGCTTCGCTTAGTCACTAATTACGATATTTTGCTCAATAATCTCTATATAATGAATTAATTGTGGTGAAACTGTTGTGAAATTGGATTAATATCTGAATTGAACACATAATGATACTCTTGTGTAGCCGAAGCCCAGCATTATTAAGTAATTATTGAAATGACATCTGGTTTGTGCAGATTTAATATGAAGCTGCTGGTATTGAACGACTTGATTGTGTGAATGTGGTTCGAGGCCCGTAAATTAACTGATGGGTAATAAAGCACAAGTCTTCAAACATCTTGTATTTAGGGCCGAGAGGAGAGTTAATCCAAAGACAACAGCAATTCACTGATAAACTATAAAAGTGCACACTGAGAGTGCGGATCTGCGCCAGGCGTGTCCTCCTCCCCCTCCCAAACAAAGACGACTCAATTGTCCATCCCGGGTCAACAAGACAAGATGATGGCGGCACAAAAACAGGGATTCATTCATCTTTAACGTGCCTAACTTTCGTGGATCATAACATATGTTGAATTAATCGGAAGATGCTCTGGTTCAAAATAAGGTTCCATGGATGTCTACTTTGAGCCACGACAAAAGGCCAACACGTGTCCTGCAACAGACTTGGGGAGGCTTGTTTCTAGTTTAGCAGATTGCCGAAATGTCTTTTGCTCCTGAAGCAGTTGTCTGAGAGGAGTGAGGAGTCAGCAGCCAATGACGCAATGAAACGGTCGATAAAATGGGTTTTTCAAAAACTGTGAATCAACGCAACCATGAGAGGTCCTTGAGCATTCAGTCATAAATGTGCACAACAAATATTACGCTGATGGGTGGAGCGGTGAGAGATTAGTAGCTGTGGACGGACGGAGAGACATGCACGCACACACACACACACGCACACACACACACACACACACACACACACGACCGAAAAACACCTGCCATAGACAAATCACACTTCATGTGGGAAAACTATATGCATAAATCTTTGTCTCTTCCCTTTTATAAAGTTATTTATTTCACTGAATATCAATAACTATAATACAAATTCATTCATTGGCATACTTTTTGATCAGGTCAGACAGCTACTAATGCCTTGTCTTTTAAGTAAAGACTCGACTTGACTCGGACCAAATGACTTGAGTCACAATTTCATTATTTAGCTCCTTCTTGTTTTGTTCCTCACAATGTAGTTACAACTATTTTAGGTGTCTTATTTCAAAGTGTTTCCAAAACTGAACTACGCTCACATTGACGTCACCTGCTGTCCTGTTCAGCTGGACTGAAGACTTGCAGACTCTCGTCCCTCGATTGGCCCACGATGGGAAAGTGTCTGACATCAAAAGCTGTCTGTTCACAGACTGAGGTGGTCTGTTTCTCATTCTTACACTTTGGCTAATTTTCCGTCTCTCAAACACTGATGAGTTGTTTTTCTGTTCCCATCTATGCTTCTAATGACGACGACAGTAAAGACTCTCGGTGTGTTTTTGAACACACCATGCCTGTAATAATGCTATGCTAATTAATGTGGCTGACTGAGAACAAACCATCTTTCCAAGGACACCCTCCCTCTACCTCATGTTCTCCCACTTACAATTCCCAGCATGCTTTTCAGCTTTAAAGCACGCTTGCAGTATCAAGAGATTCCCCTCTCACCAGATGCTGGGTAAGGTACGGTGCAGGGATAGTTGGGAGAATTCGTCATTGTATTTGTGAATTTAAAAGGATATTTACGGGATGAGTAAGAGGAGGGGTGGGGAAGGTGGAGGAAGAAAGGAAAAATCTATTGAAAACGGAGGGGATGAAAAAAGAGATGTTCATCTGTGAAACAAAAGACGGGGAATGAAAGGAAAACAGGCGAAACCGCTGACTTTAACTTTCTTTCCCTTCTGAGGGGAAATAAACTGTGATTATCAAATCAGTTACAACCATTGTGTCATAAATCATCGCATATGAGAGGAACAATGACACATTCCTCATTGCGGTCCCTCAGCTTTCTGCATGCCTTTCTTTTCTGGGGAGTGCTCATGAATGATTTAAAAAGTGATCCGTTTCCGAGCCGTGCCTGCCTCCAGAGGAAGAAGAGCTCGGAGGGGAGGAGTCTGAACGGGGTGGGAGGGACCACGCATGACGGTCTCCTGTCTCTGGCGAGAGCACGCACTTCATCACACATCAAGCATGGATCGTATATTTCATTCATGAGGGAAAAGATGGCAGTATTCCAGTGCAAAGCGGTTTTCTCATGAAACGGAATTGACGGGGGAAAATGCGGAGCTTCTGTGAGGATGTTACTGTGCTCTGCGGTGGCCGTGTGAACCGGAGAATAATATTTACAGAGCAATACACCTCACATCATTCATCACAAAATCACACACCCCAGCTAGTCCCATGAAACTTGGAGTTAATCCATCATCTGCCTCCCTCTTTTCTTTCTCTTCCTCTCCTCCTGAGCCGGGCTTATACCTACCATCCTCTCACCTTTACACTGCGAAAGGACACAAAAGAAAACTTTGGTGTAAGTCGAAAAAAAATAGTGCGGACAGCCTCCAAAGTCAAAGTCACCCTGCATGGATAACCAAGACGCAAAAAGACTGGATCCTCCAAAAATTGAGCAGAGGAGGAGCATCTGCTGTCCGGCGGAGACGATGGACATGCCTCGAGGCCACAGAGCTTCCTCACTTTCTGCCCTGTCATCCTCACTTGTGCTTCCAGAACAACAATTAACCTTTGTTGCAGGCCACACTTCAGTCTAATTAGTTCATCCTTCAGGATGCAGTGTGACTGCGAAAGCACAGACCAGGGTTACTGAAGGTGTCCAAGTTTAAATGAGTATGTTGCCGTTACAATTAAAATGACACTTTTTGGTTGTTTCTTTGCATACATGATCAGTAGGGATCAGGACTTCTTCCCTGTTCTGATTAAAAAGTACTTCACCACTTGGCTTTGCACTCCACTTCATTGTCAGACTCACAAATGGACTTTTTGTTTTTTAGAAACAGGATGAAAATCGATGTGGCAGAACCAGAGATATTGTCTTTTGTATTCTATACTTTCTTCTTCAAAAACCTGGCGCCTACATTACCCATGATGCAACTGTAAGCGGGGATTCCTTGAAGGCACGGGTGAGACGATGAGATAAGATCCATGAGATCCAGCTGCAGTACCAGATTAATGCGTATAAAGGTTTATCAGACGCCAGAACACGGAAGCACGGTTCGTACAACTCAGTGACAGGATTTTACAGCTCTGGAAAGTTATCTCGACGATTTGTAAAAAACCAGGAGAGTTCTCTTAGACTTATTTTATAATCCCTTGAAGGGTCGCGATCCCCGGTTTGGAAACTGAAATATTTTCTTGAATGTTTGCATATCTGCGCACAAATTACTTTTTGAATTTCTTTCCCCTTCTTTTTGCTAAATGCAGAAAAAAATGTTTTGATAATATGACTACAGTTTTGTGTTTTTGAAATAAGAAAATAAGAACACCTACAGAAAAATGAAAGAAGTCATAAAAAGTGCTTTGACTGTCTGCTCTCTGCGCCACGTTAATAAGCGGCAGTAAAGTTTTCTGTGCCAGTCTGTTCCAGTCTGTGAGGAGATGGAGAGCTTAAAGCTCTCAGCAGCACATTAGCTCTGTCAGCGGGGGGGCAGGATGGCACTGAGAGAAACAGACACACGACGGATAAATGAGTCAAACAGGCATGAAACAACATGACCATGTAAAAACACACTGAATATCATTAGCATTTATACGGCTTGTTTTCTGGCCGAGCTGCTTTTAATTATTTTTCAGTACTGGAAAATAATAAGTTGCTGATAAAAGATGGGGTCTTTCGACAAGACTGGGCCCATCAAATGTCATTCGGGGTTAAAGCCCACAGAAACTAATCACTACATTGTTTTGTACAGCTTGCAGCAGCAGTGCTGGTATTAATATTATTAATGCTGTTTCCACATAATTAGCCATGCTGGCGGCTGGAGGGGGACGATGTCCATTTCTCAACGCCTGCCATGGATTGGCACACAATTTGGTTCAGACATTCGTGCTCCCAGATGATGAATCGGAATAACTTTGGTGAACCCGAGCGCCAGCATGAGGCTGATATTTGTGGGTTTTTTGTGTATGACACAACAGCTATTGCACGGATTGTCATAAACTTGGTTACAGACCAGTAAATTATTTTCTTTCCATTAACTTGTCATGTAGTAACCAGGTACATTTTTTAATGTGTCTGATATTTTTGATTTATGACCACATACCTGCAACACTAATAACAACACCATCAGCCTGAGCTGTACTTTGTGTTTAGGCCCAATTCTGAGTTTCCAGTTTTTTTCAGCAATGCAATGCATGTGCACTTTAAGATTTCTGTATTTTCAGCAATGCTTTGACATTTTTAGCAAGAAATGCTTATTCTAGTTAGCAAATGCATTTTATAGTTGGCAAATATTAGCTTAATCATTACATTTCGATGGTGAACATGGTACAATTTGACATGCTAAACATCAGCATGTTAGCATTTAGCTTAAAGCCCCACTGTGCTTACAGTGTACAGCCTATGCAGAGCTGCTAGCGTAGCTTTAGATTCTTAATCTTGTTAGAATTTACAATAGAAATTGTACATTACAGATTTTCCATTTGTGAGTTTCTTATTTCTCAAGAAATATGGCCATATTCAGCAAAATAGTGGCACTATTATCAAATTTAAAAAAATTCTTACAATGATGATTGATTGATTGCCTCAAATGCCAAAAGTAGGTTTGTTTTTTATAAAATGCTGTAAGATTAAACATACTTTTAAATTTGGTTTTCACATTATACAAAAATGTGAATTTCAATGGAAAACTGATCAGGGGTGGTGACATCGAGCACGACAGTGCTGTGATTTTGTCTGTGTGCTGAACGCTTCTTTGCTCAGCCGACTGACGCCACTCGAACTGCATACTTGGCTTCTCTTAAATGTCATTCTTCTCCCGTCAGCCAATCAAATCAAATTCAGAAGTCGGGGAGAAGAAGACCTGATGCTGCAGCGATTACCAGCCAGGAGAGAAAAGCGACGCAGACTTCGTCTTCCCCCTCATTCTGCTCCATCTCCTTCTCCCCATCTTGCCCCTAATCCACTTAGTTGGCTCTTCCTGAGCTTACAGCCTTTCTTTTATTCCATTATAAAGACCCGCCGTACGACCTGCTGCTTATTTCATTAAAAAGGCCCAATCCATGACCCCACGACTAATCCATAATGCAGACTACAGGCTAGCCTATAGTCTACACCACAGTCCAGCAGGACAGATGACAGATGGGACGGAGGGAACAGAAATGGAGGTCCAATAAATGACGAGGAATTTGAGAGCTCCGCTTATGAGTGAAGCTTCCCGGTGAATATGATTTCCCTGATGTAAATGGTGATAGAGTTGAGGCTTTGCTACTCTATCTTTGATGGTTGGAGATGGCTTTCACATGGCCCATCAGTGATATGGAAATGTCCACATCTGAGGGTTGAATATAGCCTGTAAAATGAGCGTGAAGCCCGAGGCTTTTCAAAACCCAGAACACCTTGGCTTAGAGTTGATATTGTAGTCAGTAATGTAGCTCATTACAGTTCACCTTGGGAGAACTTTGCAACACAAAGTGAGTGATGCTGAATCATATGATAATCGAATAAATCGACTCTATCCATTTTGACTTTCCCTCAGTTTGACCTTCTCCTCTCCTCACAATCCTTGCTCCACCTCTGGCTGCCCTCTACCCTAAATGCCCTCTCACTACAGATCCAGCTGGCAGAGTGTTTTCATCGCATCCACAAATCTAAATTTACAACCTCCACCCCTATCAAACCTAGCTTCCCTGCATTTGCACTTAATGGCCTATCAGGTTACGCATTTATTGATAAAGCAGCACTATTTAGCCCTGAGTACCTGGCTTACCTGCACCAGCTCTTTAGAGATGGCCCAGTCACTCTGACAATGCAGCGTCAGATAAAAGAGACACGTCCCATAGAGGTAACATCGTACACTGGTTGTTTTGCTGTCTCTGTCCAGGCTCAACTCGGGTCATTAATAAGAGTTAACTAATAATAATTACTTTTACTGGGTTCAGCCAGAGAGCCACAGCTGGAGGCCTGGGGACACACAATACAGCCAGGAAGTGACTACAACCCTCTCTCCATCGATAACACCGGCATATCTCATTACAGTGGTGACCTAAGGTACACTGCCATTCGCTCTTGATCATATAAAACCCATTTCAGTGCTCCGTCCCTGCCGGAGCACCAGCGGAGTGGAATATTCATTATTCAAATTTTAAGCATTGGAAATCCCAATATGTTACTAAGGCCAGATGAGATGAGATGAAATAGCTTAGCCTTTTGTCCAGGGAACATTGACTAATCGTCTCGCTCCCCAAAATCAATTTCCCAGCCGTAAGCATCAGACACTCTTGATTGTACTGTACTGTTGAAGACCCCCCACCACTATCACCTAATACTCCTGCTGGCTGCCCAGAATAACTTATTGATTAGTGATTATGTTACGGGAGGTGTGGGTGGCCGGGGCGGAAGACGGACTGGCCTCAGTCATCTCCACGGGGCTAAATTTGGGTCCTCTGTCACCAGATCTAGCACATACTGACACTATCTCCAGCTGCCACTAACCACCAGCCCTGCTCTCTTTGGATGAGGAGAGAAAAATTAAGAAAGTTTTCATGAAATATAAATATGAAGAGAATTTTTTTGGGAGCTTCCAGAGTCGGGAGGTGTTTCAAGTAAAGCAGCACAGCAGGGAATATGAGACGGATGATACATTCTTAGATGTGGTGCACTTGTGGACTACTAAATGAAGAAATAAGCACAAATATTTCAAAACGGGCTCGTTGATTATTAAATTGGTTGGTTGTGGTGAAGGATCTGGCGAGGTGATGGAGCGCTTCACCTCCAGGGTCTCGGGTCTCTGGCTCTCCCTCTCGCTCCCTCTCTCTCTGATTCTGTGCTGAGCCTGAAAAGTGGCTGTGATCAATACCTGCGGGCCCTTTCCACAGAGCCAGAGGGCTGTGTGTGTGTGAGTGTGTGTGTGTGTGTGTGTGTGCTGTGTCAGCATCCACTCAGGACTTCATCAAACAACCCCCATACCTCGAAACCACACACACACATACACACAAGACGCCCCCAGTCGCTCATTTTCACTTTCCCCTTCTCACCCACCATCCATATCTCACAAACACACACACACACACACACACACACACACACACACACACACACACA
>CALSCE010010647.1:10362663-10382106 GCA_943593645.1 Bovichtus variegatus
CACACACACACACACACACACACACACACACACACACACACACACACTCAAAATCCTCCCATTCCAGGCCATCCCAACACGGATGTTAAATACCATTCAAATGTCAGCGTCCCGTATTGATTGGAATGATAATTCTGAAAGGTAGGAGAGATGGCTTGTTGATGCTAAGCAGGCGCGTGACGGCCCCGAGCATCCTTCACTGTCACAAAGTTGCCATGTAAGGGTTCCCGGCCCCGCTGGCAGAATGTGGATGGCGGTGTACGTTAGACCACAGAGGCCGTATGTTTCTGTCATTAATCATTGTTCTCACAGGCCAGTGACAGGCAGACCAGGATTCATGTTGAGAGAGATGGGGTCACTTTTAACACCTTCAGATCACAGAGGCTGTGTGTGTGTGTGTGGGTGTGTGTGTGTGTGTGTGTGAGAGAGAGAGAGAGAGTGTGTGCATGAGGGGTCTGTTCATCACCAGGTGGTTTTCCTTTACATGTCATGTTTTAGAGCAGACATTCAACAATACGCAGGTTATTTTAGGAGTATTATTTGCTAAATGTACGCATGTCATTTCAGCACATATACATCAACAAACTGGTGGTATTTTTGTCTTTTATGTGTAAATAGGCATTACTTCAGGGGATATGTTCAAATGGTTTGTCCAAACAATCTATAAAAATACATGTTTTCCACATAGTGTTTCCTACTGTAGCCATGCAGATGGTTTCAACTTTATCTGCTGATGTTTATATCCGTCTGTGTGATTTGATCGACCCCCAATACAATGGAGGTTAATGGACTTTTGTTTGTGGCTCTTAAAGCTCTGAAAAATGACACTTGTAGATAGTTTTCATTGGATGTAATAGTCCCTTTTATCCTTTGCACCAAAATAAGCCTTAAGGTGGGGAAAGTTTTTCTTTCCTGACACTTTGTGTACGTTTATTGCATGTCACACTGTGCGAGATGGTCTAAGAAGATCTTAGTAGCAATCTGTTTTGGACTGTAGGATATCAATTCGAGGCTTGTCAGACATGGGACACGTATATGGGAGCCGAGGCATGTCATCAGCTCACATAATAATCAATCAATAATTTTGTAAATGCAGCTTCCACAGTCTTAAAGACTGCGTTTTATTTATTTTTTGCTTAATTAAAAAAGGGCGATTACATAATGTTTGCCAGCGAGCGTATTCTGCACCAGTTCATGTCGTATCCGGATTTTCGGTATTGGTTTGTAGACACAGCAGTACAGCAGTAACATTTTTAGAATTTGGTCCTAAATTTCTGATAGTACTTTTGTAAATTTTTTGTTATAGTTGTTTCAAATTGTAAACAAATATCTTTCTTTGAGATATTATATTGCAGTGTACTATTCAAGTGCATTCTGTTATGTGGAAAGAAGTGATCACATGCATCCCTAATCAAGTCTACATTGACCCTCACCTGGCAGGTACCTCGATGTTGGAGATGGCATAGAAGTACTTGAGCAGGTTGTCTCTCTGGACGTAGGTGCCTCCGAGGGCGGGCCTGAGAAGCCTCATCCTAAGGTTGGTGAAGGTGAAGAAGTCCCTCAATCCCTTCATACTTTCCATGCGAGTGTACAGGCTGTCCATGTTCTGCAGCCGAGGTCCTGCAAACACAGTGAAGCGCGCCCGCACCTCGAACTTCACATTCTTGTCGTTCTTGGAGCCGACCCAACGCGAGTACTGCTCGGTGCAGATGACCCGTGTGATGTTGGCGGGCGAGAGGTCGCGCACACGTTTGGGCGGCATGTTGAAGGCGTCCATGCAGTCGTCGGCGTAGAACTGGTAGGGCTGCCAGGAGCGTCCGTGGTCCATGGACTTATCCAGCACCATGATGGTAGGACGGCCGTACTCGAAGGTGATCTGGACGTCGTCTGAGAGCTCCAGACTCTTGTTCCAGGACATGCTGATGTTGGCCAGCAGGGGCTCTGGGTGGCGTCTCCATGTGACCGTCTGCCAGTAGGTGAGCAGACCGTTGCGTTCTTTGTCCTGCATCAGCTGAGGAGGGTGGGCCAAGTCTGGGTTAGAGGCATCACACTCGTCACTGCACAGGTACGGGTTCTCCTAAAAGAGAGAGGAAGACGGAGCAGCAACACATCAGTCAGGGTTCATATAATAATGATGATGATGATAATACATATTTTAAAGATATCAAATGTACATACACTACTTCTCAGAGTGTGTATAGTGTCAGTGAAAAATACACACTACTGTTCAAAAGCTGGGAATCACCTGTTAAATTGAGGATTTATTTTGGTTATTTCCTTCAATAATGGCGATGAAAATAGATGTATTATATACATTTGAAATAGTTTTGGCCCAAAAAGACATAATATTCAAACCCACACTGTTGCATGACAGGGGAGAATACTGTTGGTTTTTAATTAGTTTTCCAGTCCATAAAAGCAATGACCCTCAAACACAATTGAACCAAAACGGTGTAATTGGCCTCTAAATATATGTGGGGAGACGTTTTTTTCTTTGGGCCCTCAGTGGTTACATTGAAGAGGTTTAAACTGGGATTTGTCGGTCCATAGTGTGTTCAGTTTGACGAATATCTTGGCTGAAGCAACATGCCTGTTAATTCCAGCTCGTTAGAGGCATTATTGCCACAGAAACAGGAACATGGTCCTATTTGAATCTGCACACATTTTGATGCTCAGCATCTAATTTATTTCACCAATGACTGCTGATTTCTTCTCTTCATGTTGAACTGAACCACCTTTGTCTCTTTCTACACTTTCAACCGGTTGAACAGCACTCAGTTCTCCATTTGTGCATCGTGTATGTGTCCTGTAAGTTTCATTATACTGCTCAGAAAATCAACAATTACCACAATGCCAGAATATGAACCAGCCCCAGTTTAGCTCTTATTTTTTTCAGTTCTTAATGTCCTTCGATGGTGCATATTTCCTCACCAAAAAAATTGCAATTAATCAAATTACTACAAAGTAATTGCCACACAGTGAACATGAGGCCTTTGGGGTCCCTGGGGCTGCTGCCCTGCTCGCCCATTTGGTAATCCAGCCTCACGCGGACTTTGTCAAAATGTAATTGCAGCTAAAAAATGTCTCAATTCATGGAAATCAAAATGTCTCGCAGCACAATGTTTAGCTCTTGGGGGTATTTGCAGTGGCGGTCTCTGTCAAGGCATCTCAAAGGTATGATGTATCTCTTTGTGTGATCATATACTTATTCAAAAGATGCCTACTTTTCGTATGCTGCGTCTATGAATCTCCACAAAAACCCCACAAAGGATTGCGTGTTTTCAACTCGTCACCAAACGCAATGAGGGACAGCTTAAAAGTAAACTTGCCAAACAACACAACAGGAAGTGTGAAGGTCAAGAGGATCGTGCATCATCACTGTCTTTGCATAGACTGCAGAGTGCTGCTGCACTTTTAACTCCAGAGAATTGATCCGCTTCTTCTAGCGATGCCAAGACTTTCAAGCCGCGGCCCCTCTACAGAACTCCTAAGTCAACAGGATTATTCACACTCCTCACCCAGAGCCTCTCTCCACCTGCACTAAGAAACGCCTTTCACTCTGTGTTAGGAGATCTCAGGCCTCTCATCCTACCGAGGAGACTAATTCCTTCATCAGTTCATTCAGTTTCCTACATTTCCACGTTCCAAAAGATATCAGATCCCGTACCTCCCATGACCTTTTTTTTGAGAGTTTTCACCAAACTTTGCGCAAATTTCAAATCCTTCCCCTCAGATAACTTTCCCAGAATCCCTAATTTTGGCTCGTCATACTGAGACATTTGCAGACATTTTAAGTCAAATTGATGGAGCTTACTGTTGTAAGCCAGTTGTCTGACATCCACATCACCACAGAAGTTAAATATTTACAGAAAGAAATCCCAGAGATCCTCACAGTCCTCTCTCCTGGTGCTTAATATGCAAAATGCAGCCCTGACGCTGTTTAGATTGTATCACATTCAGAAGTCTCGTCGTGCCCTCAGGATGTACTAATTAGAGTGATAAGGGGTTATTATTTTTCTCAATATTTACTCAGTCGTTCATTGTATCAAAGGGATCGTTATTTGTATTATTTGTCAAACTATTCACTTTATCACACACGGTCACTGGCTTATTTCATTATGCTTTACATTTGTGGTATTTTTTTGAAAAATCAAAGCCTCAAAAACTGCCATCTTTGCCATTACACAGTTAAAGAAGAAAATCCTAAATAGTTTTCTGCTCTAAATGCAATGAATCAATTTCATTTAGGTTAATAATTAACAGCTGAAGTTTTCACTTGAATGTGTTTGCAACCTTTTTTTTTTCTTTTTTACACCGAACTGATTTAATTTTTATAGCTGATGTTATCCTTCTTCTTTTATTTATTGGGAATCCAACAGTCTTTCTAAATGTTACTGCATTCTTAACAAGCTCCTGATGCAGTGCAGACTAGGTCTTAAAATAACCTTCTTTTTTCTTCCACCTCCACCTTCCTCTTCCTCCCCTTTCTTCTTTGTTTTGTTCATTTTATTGTTTTTGCTGTAAGTGTTATTACTGCTTCTAATTGTGATGTTTAATACTGTGACCAGCTCTTCTTGAAATGCTGTTTGGTTGAGAAATGGCAATTACAGAAAAATAACTACAGAAAAAAAGCAGATTTACTATATTATATTATTATATTATAAATTATACAGTATGTTTCTACATTAAAGAAATCCAGTTTGGTGTGTCACTGACTTTGTAGAGCACTGGTTCCTTATTCATGAAAACTTTAACAGCCAACTTAGGAGACAAAAAGTGAAAAATCTGATTTCTAAAGCGACTCACTCCTACTTGCAGCAAAGAGTGATCGTAACCTTTAAGAGCAGCTCACAGGTGATCACATGATCGATCACGCGTACGCACAGCAGGAACACCCGATCAGATACATTATCATTTTACTCAGTGATACAGTCTGTTATTCTGCAAATACATCTGCAATTTTAGTTCATTTGTCTAAAATCCTTAATACCTACAGGAGCAATTAACAACCTAATATTTTTATGATCTATAAAATAGAGATGAATAAATATGAATTAAGAAATGGTAAATGAAATTAAAAGTGAATTATGAATTACACATGTTGCTTCAGTTAACATGTTAACTGCTGCGGTGAGGCTTACTACATGGGACGCCCTGTGGACCAGTCGAGCTACTGGGAATCCCCGTCAAAATGTATTTTAACCACCCAAAAAAAGAAATCCAGCTAAGAGAAATCTACATCAAGTGCACACTATATTTTCACGGCTTTACCTTGCTGGCAGACAGCCCCCCCATTGTATCCATCTATGCTCTCTTTAAAGCCACCAGACTCCTTTGAAAAAAACAGTAATTTTACCTTGCACAACTCAGGAGTTGCTAGTCTGCCGCTGCCTCAATCGGTTAGTTTGTTTTGTGTTGTGTGACTTTGGTGAATCGTAACTTACCCTTAAAAAAACACCAAAGTCACACAATGAAGCAAACTAACTAACTAATCGAGGCAGTGGTAGACCAGTAACTCCAGTGTTCTGCTGGGTAAAATCACTGATTTTGTCAATGGAGTCTGGTGGCTTTGAACATAAATAACGAAAAGTCTTTCCCAGTTGGAAAGAGCTGTCTGACGGCAAAGTAAAGTGGCTAAAATATTCTAAATATAGTGCACGCTTGTATATTAAATGATATTGATTTAAAATACTTTAAAATAATATTTTTTTAAAAGTCAAATGTCAATTTAATGAAAAGGTTTTATTAGAAAAGTTCATGAAATCACTTTTATCTTTCTCTTAATGCTGTTAAGTTTGATATTTAGCCAGTGAAGATACATACAGGCCCTGATGATAGCACACTTGATTAATTTGCATTTTCCTTGATGATGTCTAGAGATTTCTAAACCACATCTAACATTAAACTCAAGGAAAATTCACAAAAAGACTTAGTCTTAATGGGCGGAAATCCTGGCAATATAGAATGAAACGTGTTATGCAGATTTATCCATACTCTGATTAGAGGGATGCATAATATTAACCCACCTACTTAGCCATTAATCAAATTATTGCTATGACTGAAGATGCTTTAGTTACACTGAGAACATGAATTACACAAATTGATGGAACACTAATATGTGATGCTGCAAAAGCATTAAATTCAGCACTGCAGAATGAGATTGCATAATGACTGTTTAAGGGATATTCCCCCTGAAATCCATCTTTCGAGTATCACACAATCGCCCCCTGAAGGCTTTAAAGGGGGCTGTACATTGTTTGTAGTTTCATCCTTGATGGAAAATATGGAAATGTTTGACAGTTAGGGTGAGGATTGAGACGTAAAGTGTGTACGTAACCATTTTGGAAGGAAATACAAGTTTTTGTAACATACTGAGCATACAGATGGGGAGTGGATTATGAAGTGCTTGAGCAGTTTATTTTTGATGTTTTAATACTTTTCCATTGCAACTAACACAGATTCAAGCTGACCCGACTTTCTATAGCGACCCGATAGTTCAATACTCAAAAAAATAAAAGATTTTGGATGGAGTATCACTTTAAACAGCAGTTTCTCCTGTATGATGTAAGCTCTATCGTGAAAGCAATACTGCATAATATCGATGTACAGTGCAAGCGCAGATCATGTGTCACCGCTGCTTTTCAGACCCTCACTTTCTTACGTCTGTTGCCAGGAAGCGGCAGACAGCTCTGCCTTTTGAATAAAGTCATTGGACTGTACCGGGGTGGAAGTGAGCAGTCAGTCAAACGCACTCTAGCGGTCTAATAACAAAAGCAAAAGTTACAATCCTGCGAGGTCGAGATTATAAATCATCTGATTTATGGTGACAACGCAGAGTGGGAAAACTCCAAACATAAGCAAACGCTGAGCCGGTGCTGAGGGATGCTGTACGGCACAGAAGACGCTGTACAGGATCATAATGCATGTGAAGAAAACAGTGAAACCACAGCAGCTCTACACCCAAACCTGCAGATAATCCATCTCTCTCCTCAGTGGCACGACATAGTAGCATTGTCCTCTATCTGATAACCCAATTATCTCCCTTGCACTGACTCAGATAGAGATCACTGTCGGCGCAAACTCATTTAGGATGATAATCTGCATGCTCATAAACAACTGCAGCCGGAAAAGGTAAAAAATAAATAATAAATAATAATAAGATGAATGCGACTTTTACTTGCTACGTTTAGTTGAAAGCTGACAGACCCGCTGCTTTGGTTCCCTCCATTAGTGCGTCCCGTGACCTTAGTCCAGAAACACGTTTACACACACGGGACTGGATTAGTAGGCTGTTGTTCTTGGGATGACCCTCGACCTACAAATCCTATTGAAAATGATCGCACTGTCACACTGTCCCAGATACAACACAAACCCCATGTAGGTTAGCCGCTGAAGTGTGTTTACGTGTCGGAGAGAAAGTGTGTTTGTGTGCAGGCGAATCCACAAACTAGCAGCGCAGATCAATGAAATATTTTAGATTTATTCGCGTCAGGATTAGCTACAGTAGAGGTGATACCTATGCACTGTAATATACAGTAGGCTGGAAGATTTTATTCATTTATTTGTAATCCCCCATGAGAGACTTCTGCATGAGGTTGTGTTTAAGCCCTTTGTGTGCCCTGTCCTCCTTCTCCCACTCTGCCTCCGCCTAACCCGGCCCACTATATCTATGCCATGATACACACACCCGCAAACACCCGCAAACACACTCTCACGCACACACGCATAAATACACACCCACAAATCCCGGCCAACTGCTGCGGCAGGTGGCCCGCACTGCTAAGCCCCGCTAGCAATTATCCTCGCTGGGATCCTGTCTCCACGATGACAGCAGCCGCCATGATGCGTCTGCGATTAAAGTGACTTCCTTGTTTTCACTCGTGGGATAACAATGTGATTCTGAACAGGCATTAATAACTCCTCAAGTGTTAAGGTTTGCCTCACACTATTAGAGCTGATTGTGAACGAGCTCACAGACCTCCTAAGAAATCAACAAACGTCAGTTTATGAGCATTTCAGTGAACAGAGCAGTAATAAAACATTACAGGGTGCCAACAAAAATAGCAAGCTGCCGTTATGCATTTACACAGAGAGAAAGCATGAAGACAATAGCGCTCTGCATGCCCTTCCTCGTCTCTTCCGTCGCTTTAATGACCATTCCTGAACACCCCCCAACAAAAAAATATATATTTTCTGTCACCGCTTTGCCCTCTCTCTCCTTTTTATTTCTTCCTCCGAAGTTTCTAAGTTATATTGCTAGCAAGGGGAATAACAGAAGGGACACACACTCAGAGAACACAATTTATTTTGTTTTGGTGAAACATCGAATGAAATGACCCTCCCATTAAAAAAAGCCACAGAGGGGAAGAGAAAGGGATATTGCTTTTTCACTTATAACGTTAATCTTTTATTTTGTTGGGAGGTTTTTCCATCATACAGGAGGTTCCTGTTACCGTGTGTTTGTCTGTTTGTTGCTGTTTCAGCACCTCTCTGCTGTGTGTGTGTGTGTGTGTGTGTGTGTGTGTGTGTGTGTGTGTGTGTTGCCTGAAAAATGTGCATACATGAATGTGTATGTATATGTGAAGTACATGCAGCATTGCAAATCCTTTAACTTTGATTACCTGAAACGGTGATTATTCGCTGGCTTTAAAATGTCTCACAAAACAGCGGTCGCCAAGTGTGAGTGTGTCTGAGGTGTATGTTTGCACGGGTGGGTGTTGTTTATGTCTGTGTGTGCGCGTGCAAGCAACAGTAAATGTTTACTGTAGGCATGTGTGACTGTGCTGGAGGAGGAGAGAAGGAGGACAGAGCAGGGACACCATGCTGTGCCAAAGCAGCAGCAGAGCTTGTCCCGCTCAGATCAACACAGTCGGACCAGGACGAGTTATATTAAGAACTTATCTTAGAATTCAGGTAATGCTCAGAGCAGATACAGAAATATCAGGGAGAGTTGCTTTTTTTTTCTTTGAGTGCAGCCATGAGGTGAATTCAGGTAAAAGCTATTATCTTTTATTGATGTCTGTTATTAAATCCAAACCAATCGCAGAGGAGGAGATGTAGATAAAGGGAGGCAGACACATGACGTGGGTTGTGCAGCAGAGATCTTTATATTATACTGTTTGTGTTTCTTAAAGAGTCCTCCACGGATTTAACATCGCACTCCGATAACCTTGTTAGACTCATGGTTTGAGATATTTGACTGTTTTACGCAGTCTTCCTTCTTGTCTACACCTGGTGCCTATATTACCCACAATGCAACACAAGCACAAATTGTTCAATCAGAGACGCGGGTGTGTTATGCTTATGTAGCCTTGAGCCTTTAGCCTCAAGGGAAGATGAGGAGCGGGCTAGTCGGTCACTTCTTTCTCTACACGCCCAGATATGTTTTATTTTTTCCAACCGACACGATTCGAGTGACGACAGTTTATGGGACTTCACACAGCCTCCTTTTGCAGCCACAAAAGGATTTATACAACTTTTCTTTACATATGCAGTAGTATTCCCTTAGACATGTAAACACACTTTGACGTGTGAAATCTGCGTAATTCAATATAATTAAAGAGTTGTGAGAGAGATGTGAAAGGGAACTTCTGCAGATTGTCAACCTGCTTATTATCATATTGTTTCGTTATGATAACATTTTACTCACTTCTATTGCCCAGATTTTTGGGAAATGCAGACTCCAGGAAAATGTCAAATATTTGACATTGAGCAATAAGCGCATATTTCTCCTATAGATTTCCAGCAAGTTTTGAATCAACAGAAATCATCTGATATACTTGTCTTCAGGCATTTCCAGGGGACTTCTTTCTGTCTGTGTTTTCAAGATGGATTCTGTTGCATTGAAGTTTTGTTGGAAAGCTAAGAGGCTTCCTCGCACTTCTCTGTATTTCCCAAATCTCTACAGCGAAGGCGGTAAGAAAAATGTTCTAAAGAACGAAAAAAGAACACAAATATGATAAAAAAAACAAACAACCAGGTACAAATTTCCCTATGAGCGATCACTCAAATATTTGGCCAGTCTGTCTGCGACACATGTACAAACACAGGCTCTGTAGCTTCTGTGCTACTCATGGTCTCTCCTCTCCAAACAGCCATCAGTCCTGAGATCCTGATGGGCGAGACAAGGCTGTTTGCTAAGTTCACCTCAGGCTGTCTAAGCCCCTGCGGCCAATCCCTCTTAGTATCACCTCAGTCGGGGATAAATCTCACTTATAACTATCCTCCCGTTCTGCCAACACATCTAAACACTCTCTGATCACTTTCAACTGTGTCCTAATGGGGAAGCAAGCCATGCCATTACATCACTACACCCTCCCCCACCTCCCTTGTTCGTATAGTCACTCTCTCTGTCACTCCCTTTAGCTGTCTGTTTCTTTCTCGCGTTAATTATGCCCTGCGCTGTCGGACCGGCTCATGCTGCTCCCAAACTCACCTCCGAGGGTGTGTTATTAAGAAACTGGCCACCTGGGCTAGCTTTTACCCCAGGGAGGTGCATCAGGGATGGCCCATTGCTGGGTGTGGGTGGCCCTTTTGCACGGCCTTGATGGCCCACTGCTGGGAAGGGCAGGCCAGCCGAGCCTGGCAGGTCTACACTGGGCAGGGAGTATGAAGTGTGGCCATAGGCCCAGTCTGGGAAGCACTGATCCACGCTACCAGCTGCCATCTTCCTTCCCTTCCTGCATGCTCCCCTTCCGCTGCTGCGCGGCTTCTCTCTCTTCTCATGTCTATTTTTAGAGCTGGCTGATTTCTACCTTCTAAAACGGGCAAATGTGTTGTGGAACAGAAAGGTGTGTTTTTGTGTGTGTGTGTCTTTCTTAGACATACAAGCGTGCGCTGTCGGCCAACTCGTGCAAAAATGTTTCACACACCCCTGCTGGTCCGCGCTGACGACACAGCACACAGTACTGTACATTCCCGTACACATGCACACATCCCATTTGCATTCGGCTGCTCTCTGTTCCGCGGGACCCAAGGGAGATGGTTGATTGAAGGTTTTGGTTCAAAATCAAAAAGCGAAATAACAAACAGCACAACGAGACCTTTTTGAATGCAGCATTTTTATATCGACACTGTGTGTACTTTCGTGGAACTGTGGTGTGATTTCATCTTTCTGCTTAGCTAAGCTTGGATCTTCCTCACCTCTCCCTCATCATTAGCTATCCCCCCTCTGCAACACCCCCCCTCACATCCCTTTACTCCATCATCCTCAACTGCAAGCTAAGACTCTACAGTAGCTATCATACAGAGAAACTACAAAGAAACTACTCAAGCTCCTAACACGGTACTAGTTACAGTAGCTTCGTCAAAGCGCTGGAAGCCCGTCATGTCGAGAGAAGCCAACATGCTGGCCTTTTTGGCTGAGGAGAAAGGATGCTGCATTCCCAGGGAACAAGGGAGAAAAATAGAGTGGGAAAAAAAGCATCCCTGTGGAGATGGAGGGACCAAAAACTACTGTAAACCTGCAAGCAGGGAAAGCTACAGTATGCCTCAACATCAAAACCCCCAAAAAGTGAATTCTGACATAGTTTTTGGAAACACACTGTAGCACTCATAGGGTGAAAGAAGGGGGTGGTGGGGGGGAATTATTTTGCATCTTCCGCAGTATGTCTCAAGTCTTATTAAGGATGAGCAGCTCTGCGCATTGGGTGATGCAGTCTTTTTTTTTTTCCAGTGCCCCGACTTTCCCTTGACTTGTGGGAATGCTGAATGAGTGAATGTAAATGTACACCAATTAGATAAGAAACTGGCTTTTCTGTAAAGCTGCCAAATCCGGGGGCAAGAAAAATGCTGCTTGCCTAAAAATAAAAGATATGTATACCAATAACTCTCAACTAATACTACGTCGATGGGTCCCAAAGAAAGACGGAGGAGATGTAATGGGCTTGATTCCCCGCTGTAGTGTCCTCTGTTAGGAGTAGATCATGTGCAGGGTTTTCTAACCCACACTGCTGAGATTTTCTGTTAGATAAATGCAAAGAATATGGATTTTTTACATTCCAGAAAAGCTCTGTAGGGCCGTAAGTAGCAAAGAAATTGTCAAATAATGATCTAGTGACAGTATTAAAGCTACTCTGCTCTCTCATTATGTAGGAATTTGAGTTTGACATCCTTCATTTCTTAAGTAAACTTCCATCTCACAGCTTCTTCACTCTCTAAATCCCCTGCTAGCGCACTGGGGGGCCCGGTTCAATCCCCACAGCCCCAGATGACCTGAGAAGAACCAGAACTTTCCACTACAAAGACCCTGTCCAATGTAAAAGTGCTGACTAAGACCAGCCTCCTTCCTGTCCCGCCCTCTGTCCCTCTCTCTCTCTCATCAGCCCAGCAGCGCACTCTGGATCCTTGGTATGGAGCAACGCTGGCCAACCCTTGTAAGGAAGCCCATTAAGGAACCCATCAATATTTCATCATTGCTCACTCAGAAACATAGTTATAGAAGTTTCCAGGCCAGGGCCATTAGGGGGCAGACGTCAATACGTTATGGCAGCGAGCGTCTCTCTTCACTCCTCCCGCTTGCCCCTGTCCGTCTCCCGTCTCAAGAGAAAGTCATCGGAGAGGCTTTCTCAAGACGTCAGTGGTTTCCGCTACCTCTACATTAAACAAATCATTAACCATTAGGTATCCAAGCAGCACAATATCCTTTCCTGCTCCTGTCAAATGACCCCAAGTACTGATATTAGTCTCAGCGGGAGGAAGGGAGGGAGACTGGGGGGTTGTTTGTAAAAATCTGTCCGAAGGTAACACATCTCCAGTCACACGGAATACAAACAGCTAATTAACAGCATGACATGATTTGTATAATGTGATGTAGACGGGCTTAAACACTCTCCAGAAACACTTGTTGTGAGATCTTGACTCATGGCTGTCGGGACGGGTCTGGCACCTTCAACACTGTCCAACTGAGTGAGTGGACGGTCGTTGGCAGTGTGGCGATTATCAAGAGGACGAACTTGCAGTCTCACACACACAGTGTGAGTCTATTCTTATGAGTCAGACCTCAAATATAAAACTTTCCTCTGAAGAGGCAGGGGGACATTTAATTTGCAGTCTTCTTAGGATTACAATGATTTTATAACCCTTATTTCTAATTATTACACTTCACATTAGCCGGGATGGGAACTAGCCTGCAGGCTAAAGTGTGTTAAATATTGCTGTAGCAGACATTTTAACGAGTTTTCCTGCAGCTCACCCTTCAGTGTCCTTGGAACTAAAAAGGTCCTGCTTTATGCATTTCACCAGAGGAAATGTTAGGTCCTCTAGAAGCCCAAAATCAAACCGGATCCCAGGCTGCCAAGTCCATACTAATGTAAACAACACCTCCGGAGGTCTCTGAGGGAGGTCGAGCCCTGCCAAGTCATTGCACTTATGTCCTCCCTTTTTAGGTCCCAATAGCTTTTATAGTGTAAATCCTGCTCTGACTTTTATTAGACCTTTTTTGCTGTCATTACTTTTCACTATTTTAACTATTCAGCTTAATTGCATAACCCTGTGTGACCTTGTTGATTTCCAAAAAAATCGTTATAAACTAATAAATAATAACCACGGTTTTCTGAAAGTCTTTACACTTCCAAATATAAGCATTCCTATAAAACGTTAGTTATTAATAAATGTGTTTAAAGAGGCCATATAAGTCCCGACTTGAACTCACCAGAGTGCAGAACCTCTCGGGCGGGTTTCCACAAGTTATTCCGGGCGGATCCACCTTGATCCTCATGTAGTCTTTCATGGACGCGGGCTTCGGCTGGCACGCGTACTGCTCCCACACCGAGCCCTCATCCGTGCTCACCAGGGACTTGCACAGTTCGTACTGGCCCAGAGTGCAGGCCAAGCAGTGCAGCAGCAGCAGAAACACAGCCTGGAGGAGCATGGCAGGCTGGGGGGGTGTTTGGAGCCGGGTCCGGCGCAGGGTGAGGGGGCCACGGAGCTCAGAGGAGAGGTGACGCGCATGGAGCGGTGATCATAAGGAAATAGTGGACATCCCTACCGCCATACTGATGTGCTGTGAATGGAGACGTGCGGGTAAATTGACACAACTCGCCTCCAGGCTTGTAAATTCCCGAAATGACAGCAGAACACTGTATCGGAAACTTTGGCTCAGTGTCTCTTCACAGAGATTGACGGTCCCCAAACAGCCGAGGGAGGGACGCTTTCTTGTTTTGACGGCTGACTTCCTGTGAGAGACGGGCGATGGGTGGAGAGGCGGGTAATGTTACAGAGATTAATCTCGGCATACACTTTAACCATAGTGTTGCAGGGAGTTGGGTGGGAGATGTTAACGCGGGCCCGTGCCTCAGAGAGCGGTGTCCTGCAGGGAAACAGTGGGGCTGGTCCGGGGCGATGAAGGAGAAGTTGCTGCGTCTTCAGGTATATCCATTGGACATTTTGCACTGGCCGAGCTCCTCTGGTTGTCCTGGGGTGAAATGAGTACACGTGTGAGAAAAGTAGTTAGCGTGAAGAGTAATGTTCCCTCATCAATTCAGCACATCCTGAATGCTACTGTAAATGCAGGGATGTATTTTTAATAGCTCAGCTTGAGATTTAATGTATCATGCATGGTATTTCTCTTTTACATGAATAAAAGTTTAATGTCAGCCTTTGAATTATACATGCAGATGGGTGGGTTGCGTTCTTATTGTGTAGTATAATTAACTCGTTGGTTATTATGTAGTAATTGGTGGTGATTTAGCTTGGAAAGTGACAAAAAAAGAGCTACAGATTATATGAGGAGAACTTTTAAGTGAATGTGTGGAACAGCAAGTTGGTTACAAGCATGGCACGTTTGGTTTAACCGGGGGTGCATTTTGGCATATTTAACACAAAAAGTTGCAAATTTAACACGCGCTGAAAAGCGCTGCATCTTGTGAATAAGCTTGTGCGTAAAAACACGTGCTGCCGCCGGGTGCCGCCTGTGTGTGCCAGAGTTGTAATTGCTCCTAAAGCTCTCCAATGCTGGAGATGGAGAGTTAGCTACAGATGTTTTTTTTTTTTTTCGTGTTAAATAATTGCACTGCAAGAAATATGGATCTGAAAGGGATATTTAATAGCCTTATATCACCAATTTTCTTAAATGTGGAGAACATATGCAAACGGAGAGAGACTTATACGCACAAATCAACTTCAAATTTCCTTGAATCAGGTTATTTTCTTGGGAGTTTATTAATTTTAGGCCTAATCACTACTCTGTGTTACTTCAACATACTGCCACGCATTTAACAATAAACTTTAGGCTTAACAAACTGCTCTGGAAGTAGTTATTGCCGAATCTATTCACTTAATTGAATCATAATTCGATTTTTAACCGAACACATGAATAAATGCATTAAAAAAAATGGTTAGCATTTTTTGCAGTGTGCCCTCGTTGATCGTAATCCGTCGGTCATCCCACATTACCAGCAGCCAGTTCCTTGCGCAAGCGATCCCACACAACCCTGAGGATTCTCACTTAGTTCAGTTGTCAAGTGAAGTCACCAAAGCTATTTCCTGGCACTGACAGTGTTGTAGGGGTGTGTCAGTTTCCACAGTAGTGTACCCCACCGCGCAGCATCGCTTACACTACATGTGTATACTATATACATATATATATATATGTATTCACAAATGATTGCATCAATGCGTGTGTCTGAAATAGTGTAAATTAAGATGAAAGTCCCCCCAGCACTCTGATTATCCCGGAGTGGCCCGGATATAACTCAGAGCAGCTTCTCGTTGCAGACTTCAAAGAGCTTTATCAAAATGCATCGTGTTGCGAGATGTTTTATCATATCAGATAAAGCACTTACTTCTAGCATGCATCCGCGAGACAGGTCAACACTTTGAACGTGCACGTCCCCCTCTTTGGGCACAAAAAAAAAAAAAGATCCCCCCCCCCGATCATCCACAGTACTCGTTCCCCGCCGCGGTCCTCACTGTACTCCCGTTATCTGCCTGCCCCGGCTCGGTGTTTGTTTTTGCCTTCAGCCGGATACTTTTTTGTCACACCGTGGATGGCTGCGCCTGGTAGATCGGTGTCCTAGATCTGGAAACGGTTGGGAAAGGAGGACTGAAATCCAGCGTCAGGGAGTATCAAAAGTATAAAATATTGACTTTGAGGAAAGGCTTGTGCCCGCCCTTCTTCCCCCCTCTCCTCCTCCTCTTCCCACTTTACAAGCTCAGGTTTACCCGGGATGCTCAAGGGCAGAAAGAGAGAAAAAAAGGCTTTATGGAAAATATCACCCTCCCTTCTCTCTCTCTGTCTCTCTGTCTCTCTCCCCCCCCCCCTCTCTCTCTCTGTCTGTCTGTCTGTCTCTTTCTCTCTCTATCTCTCTCTCTCTCTCTCTCTCTCTCTCTCTCTCTCTCTGTGTGTTAATGCCCAGGCTAAATCCTTTTACCATCACTTTCAATCACTATCTGAGCTTTTATCTGCTCCAGCCCTGCTGCCTGAACCGGGGCGGTGCAACTTCCCCTCTCCGCTCCTGCTCCAAACTGTTCCCCAGGTCTGGTGTGGACCCTGCTCTGAAAGCACCAGTTTTACTGTACACTCCTCCAGATGTGTAAAAAAAAAAAAAAAAAAAAAACGCACTCTGCACGCTGTTTACTCGGATGGTGAACTCACAGCTGTCCTTGCTTTAAAAAAAAAAAAAAAAAAAAAAAGGGAAAAGAAGGCATTTCTCTACCACTCCTTATGGGACTTATAGTGTGTCTGCAGCTCTGACGCCTGTAGTGACCTTATCTATTGTATTGTGTATCTCCTACAATGCTGCCCTAAAATTCCATACAACACCCCCATAACACATTTTAGATATTAACAGCACATGAGATATTAATGATCTATATAGGGTTATTATACAAAAGTGAACTTATAGTTTAAAATATTGTGTAAATGTACACAGGTCAGATGCAATGCCGTGTAATGTTTCCACCCTGCAACATAGTGGTGTGCTGTCTGTGGTGCAGAGGACGCCACATTCAGCAACTCACATTAATCTCACTCCACAGCGGAAACTGCCCAGATCACTTCCAGATGTTGCAAAACTACGCATGGTATGAGGTAATCGATGGGCATGGTTTTTATGTTTTTTACTGATTTTACACATGTTGTTCAGTTTACTCAACAGGAAGAGTAAACAATAAAAAAATTACATGCAGGGTATTCCGATAGACTTCAATGTGTGTTTAACTTTACATTACGTACATAAGTTAAGTTATGTACATGATGTTACTACTTGGTTTGGGTTTAGATAACAAAACTACTTTGTTATGTTTAGGAAAAGATCATGTTTTTTTTAACGTAATTTAAATTACGTATGCAAGTTACATCACTCGATAATTTGATCACTTCAGGCCTTTAAAAACATGTCAAATAAAGCAAGAAAAAATAAATCAACCCATGGAAACGTGTAGATAGTGCATCTTGGCAGGGCCGACTCCACCTAACTTCCGGCTAATCCAAATATTCTGCTGTAAAGTTGGACATTATAACATGGTGTCCAACTATGGGGATTGACTGCCTCAAGTGGCCATTCGAGGAACTGTAGTTTTGGGCATTTATTTGGCTTCATTTCTTAGCATCAGAGGTTGTAGCTTGGTCATAAGTAGACAATTTATCTTAGGGGCTGGAGGGGACCAGTGTGGTAATTGATGAATACTTAACCAGTTATCAGAGGCCTCTCTCTATGGCAGCTAATATGAAATGACAGAAATGGACATCCTCAAGGACCCCAACTGTCCCTGCAGCTCACTTTGGAAACCACTGAAGTAACACCATTGTGCTGCCAAAGCAGGAACAGATGTGTATAATCAGTTCATAGCGAGCCAGGACACTGTAATTCACACTTCAGAGGTGAATGACACGTGTTTGGGCTTACATAATTAACACCTCTGGTCACATTTTAGGGCATCAGAGGAGGAAAGAGGCCAAAAGACAAAAGGGGGGAAGAGATGTATGATTGAGTGGAAATTATGAACTTCTGTATGAAACACTGGCAGTACAGCCAGGAGAAGATCGATAGTTTGTCCTTGCAGAGCCTTCCCTATCTTTGAGATGAGCCTAAACCCTTTCTGTACTACTGAGGCGTTCTTATAGGACCCCCCCTCTCCACTGCTCTGTGAACAGGGCCAGACTGAAAGACAAATCCCCCCCTTGGGGATCAATAGAGCATCACAAATATGGCTTTTGTTGCTATAACAGGCTCTTGACACAGAATAACACAGGCCTTTAATCGACGCTGCACCAGGGCGAAGAGAAATAAAGACGCCTGCTGAATTTGTCCGAGTCACAAACTATAGCATTTGTTAAAGGTAAGAAAAACTAAAAAAAGGCTCTATTTCACTTCCTGTATCAGGCTCTTTTGTGAAAGGTGTTGTGGTTCTGTGATGGTCAGAGAGTCTCAGCCGGGCTGGAAACGTGACTTATACAGAAAGAAACGTGAGTGTGATTAAGCTCCAAACATTTATTCCACAAATGGATAAGGATTACATGTGTAGGCAGAGAAGCTGATTGCATTTTGTGCAGCTTCTGTGATTTACTCCCCTGTGCGCTTAACAAAAACCATGATCATATTTAGCCAACTGCATGTTTTCTACATCTATATATGCTTTTACACTTTTACTAAATTCACTTGAATGTGCATCAATAACCTGATAGAAATGTCAACCCTCAACATGATGAATGAGTGATATTGTATTTTGAAATTCAATTATGTCTAACTAAATAAGAGCATCAATAACAATAGAACAGCCTGTCCTGGCTAATAGACCTGTGCACACTGTGTAGCACAACAGGGCACTGCTGCACTCATTTCCTGCAGCAGTGTTAGTGACCATGCTGTAATCAAAGTGTAAAATTAGACGTCCTTTTTGAAAACGGACTAAATTCTGAATTGTCTGCATGGGAATATTATGTCATTCCTGTGATTTATTGACAGTTTATATAGAAATCTGCTCTGTGAATCATTCGGCTCCCCGGAGTGCACAAGCCGAATCTGAAAAGTTGTGTCAAACGCTGAGTGTCAGTAAGTGGCAAAAATCAGATGACTAGACTCGTTCTCTTGTTTTTTTTTTTTGTCACGCTCCATCTTTCTCTATACTCTCCCTCTCTTACACTCCCTCTGTGTTTGTGTTTTGGCAGAGGATAGAACTGTCAGAGTAGCCTGGCTGGCAGACCTTGATAAAAAATATACCCTTCATCGTGGCAGCCTGCAGAGTTTGGACAAGGTTCAGGACAAGCATCATCTCTCTCTCTCTCTTTCTCTCTCTCTATTTGCCGAAAGGATGACGCAAAAGTCAACTTTTGCGGGAGTCACGCTCTCACATAAATCAGATTGGAACTTTTAGGAAGGCCCCCAAACAAGATGTCCACTATCAGAAATCATTTACCCATCCATCATGAAATGCTTTGACCAGATGGTCAGGCTGTACACACACACACACACACACACACACACACACACACACACACACACA
>CALSCE010010647.1:10382116-10394038 GCA_943593645.1 Bovichtus variegatus
ACACACACACACACACACACACACACACACACACACACACACACACACACACAGTATACACTTTTCTATTTGTACAGACAGTCTTTAAAAAAACTCCTGAATATTGACTGATTTTATATATATATATATACATATATATATATATTCTCACATCCATGAGAAGATATATTTAAAGGGACACTCCACTGATGTTCTCATTGAAGTGTGTTT
Source organism: Bovichtus variegatus (assembly GCA_943593645.1). Lineage (NCBI taxonomy): Eukaryota > Metazoa > Chordata > Actinopteri > Perciformes > Bovichtidae > Bovichtus > Bovichtus variegatus. The sequence continues at coordinate 10,382,327 of CALSCE010010647.1, forward strand.
ACAGGCCTTGGAGAGCACTACTGCATATGTAAAAAAAAAAAAAAAAGGTTTGTCTAAAGCCCTTTGTTGCTGCGTGAAATCTCATGGCCTCGAGTAATGTCACATGAGTCTGTCGGTTGGGGCTAAGGGCTACAAGCTTGAAAAAAAAAACGGAACTGTTGAACGCTGAGTTGCATTGTGGGTAATGCAGGCACCAGAGAAAAATGCATGGAATTAAAGACTGGTTCTGCTGCATCAATTGTGAGTACTGTAATGTTATAAGAGTGCAATTGGTGGAGTACTCTTTTCAGATAAACCACTCTAGTTAGTTTCTCTCAACTATGCCTTCATTTATATAATATAGAATACATTTGATTTGTATCTTGTTTTATTACTTTAGCATCAATTCATCTGATGAAGAAACACTCAGATCCGACAGTGTGTGTCAATATTTGCACTTTTTTCCCTGTATTTACATTTTTTTTTTTAGTTTGCTTTCATTTCCAATATTGAATTTTCTTCCCTTTTTTGACCAATAAGCCCTTCTGTGTGCCTCCCAGACTGCAGAACACCTGTCACTATAAACATATGATGTTCTTTAAACAACCAGATGGGTCCTCCAGAAAATGAATAGACACACACACACACACACACACACACATGAACACGCACACACATGTACCCACACACATACACCAATCGTGGTCTCCTAGCAACTCCTAGTTAAAGGCCCTACCTTGGGAGTGATGCTCTTTTCACTTGCATTAGGTGTTTTCCCACCAGTGAAACCAGAAATAACCTTGGAGTGAACCTGAACCGCAGACACATTTCACCTCATTCCCACAAACCTCTAACCCTTTTTTTTTATACCCAGTCAACCCCAAAAAATATTACCTACACAAGCAGTTTTTCTTCTTTTCATATTTGTATTGTCTTTTTTTTTTTTTTCTACCCCTGCTACCGCGAAGTTGATATAGTTTCAGGTTGACCTCTCCGTCTGATGGGTTGGGAGTGAACGCAGGGGTTAAGGATCCGAAAGAAGTGAGCTGTAATGAGCAGAAAGAACAGCTGAGGGCTCATCCTTCTACATCCTATAGCAGTCACTTTATAAGGAGCGATGACGAGCCGGCGACTCTGAGATTTAGCAGCATCTGAGGAGGGCCCAGTTGGTGTCCTGTCCCATCCTGGGCCACCAGCAGAAACACTAATCTACTGCGGGGTGTGTGTGTTTGTGCGTGAGAGGGATTGAGCGTACAAAAGAGGCACTGTTTATATCCACTTTGTGTATGTGTGTGTGTCTGCAGCGTTGCCGGAGTTTGGAAGGTGAATCCATGTGTGAGGTACACACTTGTGTTGGTGTGTGTGTGTGTGTGTGTGTGTGTGTGTGCGTGCGTGTGTGCGTGCGTGCATGCAGGTGCTGTACAGTATGTGTGTCGTGGCCTCTTTTCTGCTTGTCGGCCGCAGCATGACTGAAACTGCTCAGTGTCCTCGTGTGATCCAGTGATCGATGCAAACCTCTGGAGGTGCCTTTCACATGCACACACACACACACACACACACACACACTTCCCTCCGCTCCTCAACACTGCAGAGTGTCTGTCGCCCCTGAAGGTTACGGTAACAAACCCAGCCTCTCGCTCACACTCTTACTCAATGGCGCAATCAATAAGTCGTTCACTTCCTCGTTCCTCCTCCCTCACTCACCGCGTCACCAAATGTAAAGTTGCACTCGCCATTTATTTATTCATTTATTTATTTGGATCCCCATTAGCCACTAACAAGGTAGCAACTACTCTTCCTGGGGTCCACGCAAGTTTACATTACATCATAATGTAAAACAAAAGTGTAATTAAAATCCAAAGCAAAAAGGGAACAACAAGCAAAAGAGAAAAAAGCAAACTACAAAATAACAATAAATCAACAATAAAACTACTAATGATAATAAATGAATACAACAACAGTGACAACAAGTACCCATACTTTATCTAAATGCTCAGTAAAACATTTGATTCAGCTCAATGATAATAGTAGTACCATTAAAAACAGCATATACAGTGACTGAAATGAAAAGCAAGAAAGTTCCTCATTAAAGATCAAATAGTCCGATATTATGGAGCAAAACACGTCCTGTTTGGCGGGGGGCCGGTGTTCTGTGCTTTCTTTTATTGATGCATGGCTGGTGTGAGGGTTATATCCATTACTACGAAGTGAAAATTGATGCTACGGGACAATAAAACTTTTCTAATAAAACTTGAAATTGTACAGATAATGGAAGTCTTTTAAAAAGTGTGATCATTTGGGTTAATTGGCTACACTGTCTGCTTACAAAGTCCAAATCAGCCATGTACAGCGCAGCCACTTTCCACAGGCTCTCACTCATTCATCCATTTATTTCCTCCCTCTAATTGATCAGTTCTTACGTTCCTCATACTGTCAATCAGGCTGCTATTTAGGAATGTTACTGTCAGTTAAACGTCTCGTAGTTATTTTTGTTTTGTCTCCACCATGAACAAAGTTGTTTTATTTTTGTTTCCAGCTGTGCACCATTTCCTTTGTGCAGTGCATCATGTGAAAATATGACTAAAAAAATCAGGTGGTGTTTTTTTTAAATTTGTATACATTCTTTGATTCGTTTTCCCCGGAGATCATGTATTCGGTCGTGTGCTTACGCATCTCTGTCGGTCTATTTCACGCCCATTGATTACAAAGAGTTTTACATATAATATATAAAACGACGAGAAAGTTAACTCAAATATAAACTGGATTATTTAGAAATAAATCACGTTAATACTGTATCTTTTCATGTGATTTATTTACTATGGGGCTAAGAAAACAAACATTTTTACAGTGTTTTTATTATGCGAACAACTATCACTTATAGATAATAATGACAAAGTAGAGAAACGACATTTAGATTTTGGGGCTGTTTGTATTCACTCCGGGATGGTAGTGAAATCATTTTATAATTCTAATTTTGTTTTTGGGTTGCTCGTACGTACATACAGACGTACCTGGAGGACATTTCTTCAAATTGTTGGATGAACTGATTATAATTTGGTAGACAAAGATCAAGGTCACTGTGACCTCGCACAACACATTTCTGGACAAAACTCAGGAATTCATATGCTATTTGTGACTATTAGTAATGAACTGTTATTTATTTAACGAGGACTATGCAATGAAAAACATTCATCTCAAAAAAAAAAAAAGGAGAGATGGTTGATGCCAGATTTAGCTTTGAGCTGAATGATTCAGTGATGACATTTTGGACAGACAGTGGACGTAAACTGCAGCTTGGCTTGTTGGCGGAGGCGTACAGCCGCGAGGCGGTAATTCTAGTTCCTGTGTGAACATACTCGAACCCTGCTCAGAAATAGTTTGTAGTGTAGAATTGTGACATTTCCTTGTTCTTTGTCTTCTACTCAATATCTTTATTAGAAAGGTAAATTGAAATACAAAGGTATCAAACCTTTATTTCAAAGAGTACTCCGGTGATTTAATACTGCACTGCCATACAGTTGGGAAACAAAAAAAAAAGGATGGTCCAAAAATGTTTGTAATAGAGGCAAACATATTCTTACTTTTAGTTCCTAGTATGGAGCCGTTATTAAAATTGTGATCCTACATTTCCCATCATGCAATCACCTCTTAAAGGTTGTTTTTTTAAACTTGAGAAGACGCCATGCAACAGTTTTCACAAGCTAGTACGTCCCCGGAGCACGAAGGTAACTTTGACATGTGAAATAAGCGGCGTGTCCCTTTAATGCAGGTTTCTCAACTTCTTTTGATATGCAGAGTAGGTCATGGGAGAGGTTATCGACTGATTTAATTTATGTTTATTTGAGATACTCTTTGATTGTAGATGAATGCACATGATAACTTCTGTATAATTCTGTCTGTCCGTGCTCTTGAGGATAAAATATGAGAGTCGGAAGGACCTCAGAATGAGATTTCAGGCGAGAGAGGGTTGAGAAATCCTGATTTAACACTTTCAACTTTTATTGACTCTTTCCTTTTTACGGTGGTGTTTATTGATTTATTTTAACAGTCATTACATCAGCGGTAAATTAAGTGCTTTTGCTCTAACAGTAGTTTCTATTCAACACTGCATTTGTAATATTGAATCTCATAAGTTCATGTAACCACAGATGAACACATTATTTGCCACTTATATGCCATTTCAGATTTATAACTCTGGCTTAGCAGCAAATTAAAGTCAGGTCTAGAGGAGGAAAAAAGATTTACTGACTCTGTTCACCAGAATGGTCTGCTAACAGTCGTTCAGCCTACTCACACCATTATATCCTTCATTAAATGAGCTGTAGAGGAGAGAATGAGATTTATCCCGCTGCTCTCGGGGCAAACAGGGCACAGTCTCTTCTTCAGACTGTTGACATTGGGGGGGATAAATTCAGCAGGATCAATACCAGCTTTTCGTCTCATTGATTTGCTCATACAACCTCGCCCTCGTCCCACCCAGAGGTTCTTCCGCCGTGCTGACCCCTCTCCGTCACCTGTGGACGCCGTGTGTTCATCTATCTACATATAGCGCCTATCCATTTCACCGGCCGGGGACCGTGACATTGTTCAGTGAGAGCAGCTCTCAGAGGTCTCATGATGTCATGTTTTAAAAAGGGGGCGTAAGGGATAAGTCAAAAGTGACAGCGACTTTGTGTACACTGGATGCATGGACAGCAGATATCTGTAAAGGCGGACGGCTCTTTGCCAGAGCTTGAAATCACATCCAAATTAAACGTCGAAACATCTTTCTGAGCTTACTCCACACACGTCGGGTTTAGGCGCCGAACTATTTGGTTCGGAGAAGAGAAAGATCATTGTTTGAGTTGAAATATATAACTGTCAGCTGACTTTTGTCCTCACGTAACTAAATTGGAAGGCGTCTCCGACTGCATGTCTGCGCTTTCGATTTTCTCGAAAAGCGTTCATCCGAGAGACTTAAAACTCGGCGGGTGCATCGCTCAAGACCCACGGAAGTGCAGGGTTGAGTGCGAGCTCTGGAGCTCTACTGTATGTGACACGGTTATAAGTAGCGTGTTATGTACACACTGTGCAGTGTATTGAGAGGGGACCCCTAATAACTGCTACACCGCCTAACGGCATGCTGGGTTCAGCTCGCTCTCCATCACTAGCTGCAGTATAGTCATGAACAGATAAAGAATGAGATCTACGGGACATTTTAATTAGTACGTTTTTCTCGAGAACCGTTCAGCCAATCAACTTCACATTTGGGAGTATTGCTCAGGACCCAAGGAAGCGCAGTGCAGAAAGTGTGTGTGTGTGTGTGTGTGTGTGTGTGTCTGTGTGTGCGAGTTCGAGAAAGGTGCAAGCAGCAACACCACAGGCCAAGCAAACAGGCCCTGCACTAGAAAAAAAACAAAAAAAACAAATTAAATATTTGTAAGAAACGGGAAATGATCAGCAGTGTCTCCCTTAAAGTTAAAGTCCAACATTTTGTTGACCCCTCCTTTTTATCCTTATAATAATGTTGCACTACTTCCTCTTCTTCTCCCGACGGACAAAAGCAGAGGGTTTATTACTTCATCGTAAAAAACTTTTGTTGTTTTTGCTGTAAAGTCGGCTGTCGTTTTTCTTGTGTATTTGAGACTTTATGACTTTAAAACATTTTTTTACTGTATTACCCTCTAATGATGAAGTGCATGACACATATTCTTAGCTGGTAATACTTTGAATGTTTTTAAATGTAGACAAAATGTGATGGCAGACAGCAGTAAGAATCAGGAACAGTCATCTCAAACTGAACAGTTCAGTGTGATATAATTGACATGCTGACATTTCTTTCATCATTGAGACAATGTCACAGATGAGCGTCACTCGGAGTTTTTGGTTTTATGATTGAAAGCCAGTGAGCTCTGAACAGGAAGACGGCCGCGCTGACCTTTCACTGCAGCGGTGTTCTGTTTCCATCACTCAATCATTGGTGGTCTTTGTTTATTTCTGTCCTTCCTCGGGGGTAAATAAGACCCTGCTTTGCCAGAGAGGAGCCTGGGTAATGAGGCTTGTATCTTTGGAAGCTCAACATCCAACAGGTCATGGGTCGACTTCGGCGATACAGGGGAAATGGATATGAAATTGGAGGAATCTATTTATATTATATTATATTATATATCTGTGTGTGTGTGTGTGTGTGTGTGTGTGTGTGTGTGTTTTCTGACCCATCATAGTCTTCATGCACATTGTTATCATCATGACTGCACAAAACAACACTTCATAAAACAAAATAACTAAACCAACACAACCAAATGTTAGAAAACAAATTCAAATTCAAGTTTTGTGCATAACTTTTCTTTAATATTCTACATCACATCTTTAAATTAGTTTAAGTTAATGCCACAATTCCACAGTGCAGGCCTATTAAAACTCGGGGTGTCACGTGTATGAGGATAACGGTTATATATAAAAAAAAAGTGAAATATTGATACCATGTTAATAATACACACTTGATAATATCGTGTAAATAATACAGCGCCTCTTAAATCATTTCCATTTTAGTGTAATTTATTTGCCAAAAAAGAGACAAAATGCACAATAAGCAAAGTTAAAGATGAATTTGACTAATACCATTATTATTATTATTTTCAAATTTCGATAGATTTAGCAATAATATCATTATCGTGAATTCTTTGGGCCACAATAATCATGTAGTGAAAATCTGATATCGCGACCCTGATTAAAACCCCTGCTGTCCGAATGAGTGATGATTGTTTATACTAATACATGTATTTTAAAAACATGGATAATCTTAATCACATAAATAGTTTTGTATCCTACATCAAAAGACGAAGCTCGGTTCAACTTTCCCTTTGTTTTCATACACAAATTGTTTTGTTGGATGCCTCCGAACATCGATCCAGCATCGTTTTGTGGCCTTTTGCCTTTTCGTTGTCCTCTGGCATCGAAAGCCTTTAAACATCCCTGTGAACAAACATCAACAGCAGCTCACCAGGATCCAATGCCGGTGCCGGCGCCACCGACGACAATGTACGCTAATTACCATCGGAGCCAGCACCTACACTGCTGGGGTTCACTGTGACTTGAACACAGCTCAGAGGTTTGCAGCATTTTAAAGTATTTATTCTGCCACTCTCTGATATCTCCCTTATTAGACCCAGACAAAGAGCATTGATTCTCATGCAATTACTTTTTCTGCTCCACCACGTTCCCTTCATGCTTTTTAAATCTGTCTGCTGAGGTCACGGCTTGTGTGTGTTTGCGTGTGTGTGCACTTCCCCCGTGCATACAGTATCTTGTTTCTATAAGTACAGTGTGTGTTGATCAGTCGGAGGCTAGACCGATTAATCCGGCTGATTAATGCCATTTAAAAAATAATTGGCATCGGCTTTTGCCTTTGCTCGATGATTTATTTATTTATTTATTATAGTATTTCACCAAACCAACACCAGGGAAGACCACGAGACTAACATTGCTTATTTATTTATGTAAGTTTACAATTTGTTGTCGCCTCTCAGAAACAAAATGCTGATAACTGTTGTTAACTGCACTAAAACTCTAGTTTTCATTCATATGTTTTGCAAAGTTTACTTCTTTGATTACCTGTAGACGTGGATAACAGTGTTGAATACATTTGCATTTAAGTTCCGCAACTCTGTGTCTCATTTGTTGTTATTATTGAATTGTTGTATTTTATCAGATGCAAAAAAAAAAACAACACAAAAGGTGTATATCCTGCTCCCTAAAAATATCGGCATCTGCCATTGAAGAGCCCACATCGGTCGTCACTTCTCCGTTGCACCAGTATCGGAGTATTTTCCCACAGCATGCAGGATTGGGGTGACGGGGCACAGGGGGTGGGTGTTAGGAGGAGTACCTCTCCCGTCCACTCCGGGTGGGAATGAAGCAGGCAGTGGGTGGAGGTCTGGCCCAGAGATTAGCCCTCCTCCGTCTGAGTGATCCCAGGACTGCAGCAGAGGCAGGGCGGGCCGCTCCTCTGCAGCTCCTCACGTACACATTAATGTAAACACGATCAATATGTTTGTTGTGAGACCTGCACAACTAAAAAGGAGAGAATGAAACCACACAACCATGAGGTGGGAAGCTTGCCTCATTCTAGATAACCTATGACCTCCACATGTCCTTTTGTCTTTTGAACATACTACTATATTGTATACTTTGGGTGTTGGAATTATTACATTTAAACGCCTTTAAGTGCCTGCCAGGCTCCAATTCAGCTGGATGTTTAAGCAATGCAGGAGTCCAGTTCCCATAATGGCTGCTGAGAAAAGCTTTAAAACCATAAAGGAGTTTGCTGAAGGAGAAGGAAACAAACGTATCATTTGTTTAGTATATCTGTATATAACTGGAACGTAGTGTGAGTGTGCCATCGTGTCACTTATATCGTGCATGTAAAGAGGATTTCAATTTGGGAAAGTGTCTACTTTGTGAAAACAGGCGATTTGTAATCTGCGAGTCACTCGTGGCATATTTCCTAAAATAACCAAAAGCTACAGAGGTCTGGAAAGGAATGAAAAGGTTTTGTAATTTATGAAACGACTTCATGAAAGTCATGACTTGATGCAAGCCGTCATTTAGAATTTATTTTTTTGTCCTTTTTGAAAACAGGAAATAAATTCCTGGAAATTCCCGACAAATTAGCATCCACTTCTGCATTCGCTAATAGGAACTTTTCCTCATTTAAAGTCAAAACAATGATTACTTAGTGAGCACAGACACCGTTTCAAATGACCCAGCGCGCCTCTTTCGTTATCGTAACTTAAACTTAAAAGGTGTTAAGTCATTTTTCTGCTGTGTAAAAATGTCTCTGTCCTGTCTGACATGTCTGAGCTGTACACGGCCCCCGTCCCCCCCAACCCCTCCCACACCCCCGCCCCCGCCCCCCCGAGAAGGGGGACCGCTGTGCTTTTCTTTTCTGCATGCACTTCTGATAACCTCTCGCCCGGAAATATTTTTTAATGGCTTAGTTTATGGTCGTCAAGGGAGACTGCAATCTATATTTAATAAGCGTTTCATTGTTGTGTCACTTCTGTGGCTCTCTGCTAAAGTTCACAGCCTTTTTACACAGAAAGAAATCTGCTTTTGAAGGTTAGGAGCATTTCTGAACCTTTAATTCTCTGCAAGGTTAGGTTGGTTATTATTCATCCGGTGTGCCAGTTTCTGTATGGGAGTATTAATATTCTGTCTGTTCTCAAAATGAAAAAAAGAAAAGAAAAAAAAAACTGACACATTTTCTGACACTTCCTCATCATTTTCTGTTTTTGGTGACGGTGATTGTTTACATTGGTTTGTCAGACAAAGTGAAGTGAGTGCTGAGTTTAACGAGGTGCCTCTGTGTGATTGTCACGGTCACAGCTGCTCTTTTCCTCTTTGGTCTTCTCTCCTGCTGCTTCTGACTTGGCTGCCGGCACTTTTCTGTCTCGGCCGTTCCTCACCTGTCCACCAGATGCCCTCGCTGTGCTCCCCCGTCCCTCACACCTGTGCCTGGTCCCTAATCAGCTGTGATCTGCTGCCTGCCTCCCCAGCTGCTCCTCAGCTGCTCCTCATCTCCACTTAGAGCTCCTGTTGCCTCCACGCTGCCTGAAATCTGTTTCCTGACACGAGCAACCTGTTGTCTTTCTGCAGCTGCAGACAGCGACTAAAGTGACAAAAGGGAATATTGAGTAAATCCGCTGAATGGCGTGTGCACTAAATTCTGCAGAAACGATGTCTGCTCGGCTTTGCTGTGTAGAATATGTGTGCTTTTGCGTTGTCATAACTGTAATACTATAAAAAAAAAATTCGGATCAGATTTGGCTATTTAAGGCGAGACGCTACAGGCAAAAACGTCTTTTTTTTTCATGCAGCGGTTTTGAAAGTTTGGGCTATTTTGCAATGTATGTTGCTTCAAACTAGTGGAAAGAAAACATCTAAAATCCAGATTTAGATATTTATTTTACTTACTTTGTTTATTTGCATCTCCTAGACTCACCAACATTTAGCATTACATACTGTAAGGCCTCATTTGCATATTCAAATTTAAAATTTCGGAAAACTGCTGATATCTATTAGTTACATTTTTGACCCTCTTCACCTGTAGTGTGTACAACAACAATGAATTTTACAATCTATATCTTTGAAGGACGTTTTCTCTAAAGGAGGTTTTTCTCAGACTCTGAGGCAGAAATCTCCACTTCAGTAGCACTTACATACACCACACTTTCCACTTTCATTCCTCTCTGTATTCTGAAGCTTTTTACAGAGGGGTGTGTTCACAACTCATTCAGAGCCTCATTTATACAACATTTTATTACTAAAAAACATGGCAAAATTTCCAAAAGAAAATGTATGGCTTGTTGACAGTTTTTTCAGATTTATGGAGTGATACAAAGAGATATCCAAAACCCCCTCTGTAAAAACCTTTAACGCTAATATGTCAACGAAATGAAACAAGAATTTTGAACCTGGCTTCATCCAAGGTTCAGATTTCTTTTCCGGAATGTTTGCAAATTAGCACATATTTAATAACGTAATGCCTCATTTGCCTATTCAAACAAAGCATTTCAGAAAACGTGTAATGCAAGTGTCTTATTGAATAAAATAAACTGGAGAAGTTTCATAGTGATATCTATCAGTTGAAAATGTTGACCCTATCCACCTGTAGTGTCTCCCCTCAACATGTTTCCTGTGATGGATTCGCTGCAGTGTTGTGTTGTCCATGCTGCCTCATTGGCTTACTAGAACAAATAAGTCAAATATCTCCTTCCTGTAAGTTTGTATCTCTCCCTCGGTGTGAACAGAGCGTCCCACCACAACCCCTGAGCGTTAGTCTGAGAAGAAGGAGACATATTTTCCAAAGGTTGAGCTGCTTCTCCACGCTCGCTCTCTCATGGCCACTTGTGGGGATTGTGCTCTAACAATAGCAGCTCAGAGGAATCTGATGGAGCTGCGGCGCGGTCCGATCTTTGTTATGCGACTTGTGGGCCCGGGAACATTTGTTCTCCTTTATCCCTCGATATGTGTGGGATGAACAGATCCTTCCCAGGAGAGTCCAAACTGTTTGCTCGATTCAACTCTCTCCATCTATCTGCTTCGTCTTTCTTGCCATCATTTTCTCTCCGTTGCCAACCTTCTTATTTTTCTCTATCTGGTAAATCTCTGTAATCTTTGTCTATTTCTATTCTGTTTGATTTAGCTTCCTCCTTCCACCTCCTGTTATTACAGTTTTGTTTGTGTGTAATCATGTGAGTGGAGCACGCACAGGAACGCCCACACCAGCAAAAATCACACAGGGCTGCTTTTATGAAGGAGTGTTGAAATATGTGTTATTACATGCCTGCCTTTCTAGGTAACTTAGTATTAATAATAATATTTAGCCATGCTAGCAGTCTCTAATGGCGATAACGTTGCTTGTTCGATTAGTCGATCCATCCATTTTTGGGGGAAAGAACTCGTGTCTCACGCTTGGTTGTTGCGTCTTTTTACATCTTTTTACGTCTTTTTACGTATAACTGGAGACCAAACAGTACTACCTCAAGATTCCCCCCATTATAAAACGGACAGTCGTGTCATGTGAACGGTACTTAGTCTCCTTAATTAATACATATTTTAAATGATTTTCCAGTTAATTCATCCATCAAACGTAGCCCGGTCAACTGGTTTCAAGTCCAAAGTGTGTCCCGAGTTGCAGCCTACGACACACACACACACACACACACACACACACACACACACACACACACA
>CALSCE010010647.1:10394048-10407923 GCA_943593645.1 Bovichtus variegatus
CACACACACACACACACACACACACACACACACACACACACACACACTCCCCTCTCAGTAAGCCAGTGTCATTCCTCTGAGCACGGGGTTTCTCTCCAGAGTCACTAGATCACTGTCGGATTAGCTCCCTATATCCCTCCAGGCATTTGTGGTGCCCCTAGTGTGTCAGTATTTTTTTCATTGTGTGTGTGTGTGTGTGTGTGTGTGTGTGTGTGTGTGTGCACAGGCATGCTTGTGAGTAGAATGGCAGGGAACACAGTGATTAACACTGGATGTGTGGTTGCTCCCGGCGCTGGCACAGTCGTACTGTAGGGAAGTGTTGAGCCGTGTAAGCACCTGCTTTATTCCCCCCCAGTGAGACGACAAAATAAAGACATCAAGTGCAAACCCCCGCCTCCCCGCCCGCTTCTCCCCCTTCTCCTTCATGCATATATATACTCACACACGCTGATGTCTATGTATAAATAGTGTGTATTCAATCTGAATCTTTGCCAACCGAGAGCTCCATATTGGACCTGTGTCTGCGAAGCCTTTCCAAACTTTACCCTGACTGCTGGCCGAGTTGTGCAGGAGCGGAACTGTTGTTGCACCTTTAAATGCACCATTATTCAGATCTGTGGTCGACTCTGTTCCGGTTCTTTTGGAACCAACCGGCGGGCTTCAGATCACAGGGCCTGAATCTTTGGCTTCTCTTGTGGAGTCTGGCAGTGTGTTTGAAGGAATGAGAGTTTGAATCTAACAAAACAAGCTGAGATGGAAAACACAGAAGTCCTGTAGGGACGCCTCGTACTGAGTGAAAAGAAAGAGGTGGAGTCAGAAGAAGGGGAAGCTGGGAAGGCAGGGGGTGGGGGGTAGCATGTTATTCATGGCGCTGACTGGCAGCTTGTTTATATTTTTCTCTTTTAAGCTGACCAAAATACTTTTTTTATTATTTTTTTTAAATGGGGAATATGAGGCGAAGACAGCCACTAGATCAAAAGTCCATCCAATTGGACCCAATTGTGCTGAAAAATGTCATCCAAAGCCTAGAACTTCTTAAAGGAATATTTCACGCAAAAACAATATAACTTGTATATAGTACTAACCCACTAGGCTCGGAAAATGAAAGATGCATAGACTTTGACGGAGACTTAAAGCCGAAAGACAACAAAAAAGGTTATAAAACGTCTGAAAAACGTTCCAAAAACTCCTGTGCAGCACTATCCAAGAGTTTTATATCCATTCGTGTGCTCATGGAACTCCAAACACCAACAATTTTTGCTAAACATAGCATGTGCACAACAAAGTCCCTCGCAGGAGGATAATCCGAAAATGCCTTGTCTAGCAATAGTTTAGCCCAAATATGAATGGATACAAGACACGAAGCTGCACAGGAATGCTCATAAAGTCTTTCGCACGTTTTCGAGTCCAAAAACTGTTCTGAAAATTCCTGTACAGCATTATCCAAGTGTTCAGGCTGATATATATGGTTTACATTATTTTGATAATCACATCCATTGTGCACACTTATGAAACACTACATCTGGTTTTAGACTTTCACTTATAAACTTGTACTGCAGTTACTTTTTACTTGCATTGATTAATTTGTTAATGGACCATTTCTTTTACTTAAATACTGTCGTGATTGTTTGAACCACGAGACTTTCATTCACTTATTTTGACGTCCTCCTCCCAGTCCGTCAGTCATCATCTGCTGGGCTGCCTGCAGAAGCCCTGCGACCCTCAGTTGTGGCCTTATTGTCTTTCAAGGCCAGTGACGCTTTGGTAGCATCTGGTGCCTGGGCTGTGAAAATAAATTGATGGATTGCAGAGGCTTGTAGCTCTACCTGCATGCAATTCAAAAACGTATAACCACGGGGAGACAACATGTTGGAAACATAAATCGATCATTATGTATGATGACTACACTGTCAATAGTGTCAATAACCTCTTTCTGAGAACAGACCAGGAAAAAGACATCAAAAGTACTTACATTTTCTCATTGTTACGAGAACCTTGGCTAACAATGTTATTGGTGGTACTTATAGGAATAGTTCAACTTTTAGAAAACTCTATTTATTCTCTTTTTTTGCTGAGACGATTGATACCACAGTACCTTAAGTACAATACGAGTACTCTAGCTCTATAGAGTTTGACTTTACGCTGTTAAAGGTGCTATGACTTTACACTGCCAGTGCACAAAAGGACTTTAATACAGGGGATAATACTGGCTCTATCATATCCTATTTGAATAAATAAAGAACTATTGCAACCTTTTATTAGACTTCTATCTATTTATCAATCTATCCATGTGTCTCTATTTATCTTTGGGGCGCAGATCTGTGAGACTGCACAAACACAATTGGTGAACTGCAGGTTATGTCATGCTGAGCAGAGCTCTGAGCAGAAGCGCTGACAGTGACGGGGTCTAGCGGTGATACTCGGGCACTGGAGGTCTCTCAAGTGTCGCCTCGAGCTATAGCCACATAATTTGATATAGCTGCAGTGGTGAGAACGGAAAAAAAAACACAAACAACAACCTTTAATTATGCTGCCCCGGCTACTTCCCTCAGAGTGGAGCCTCGAGGTCAGTAAATCTCATCATTTTGTGCACAAGACTTTCAGGAGTTCATTTATCAGGTTAATTCTAGGAGGAACTAGAAGCAGAGTTTTTGATCAACCCTCTCCCGTGTGCGTCCTCTTCGCTTTAATCGAATGTAAGATCTCAGATCCCTCCTCATGACATTTCTTCAAGGATTCATTGGCCAACAGCCATCACCGTCTGTAGTCAGATGATCTCCCTCGCACAGAAACGTTGCTTAAAATTCACTCCATCCCCCTTGTCAATCACTGATGGCTGCATCAGATCAGAGTTTTGTCTGAGCCGAGACTGAACTTGGTGGAGATCAGTGGTGTCAGAGAATTCCCCTGGCCCCCCTCCATCCCCAGAAGGTCACTTTGCCGCAGGCTATCTTTTCTTTTCTTTGGCTCTAAGAGTTGCAGGAAAGCTAATGTGCCTGACTAATGAGAGAGAGAGAAAAAAACAGGGAGAGGGAAAGGGGAAAAAGCAGCCAGCAGATAAGCTTCACATTTTGATTTAAAATGTTAATCTGTGGTCTAAAGTTCAACTGTGTGTTGTACAGTTTGTGGCAGAGTACCAATGATCTTTCTGTTTTACTGCGCAGCACAACATGTTCCGCCAGTGTCCCTGCTTTTTTTCTTTTTTTTTTTGTGAACCAGCTTTCTCCTGAAAGCTGATCAAAAGCATGTGTGTGTTGCGACATCACTGTGCAGATTTCATCTTCATCTCTGTGTGTGCGTGTCTGTGTGTGTGTGCTCACTTGTATGTTTGTTTGTGCATTTTCCCACACACGCATCTCTCTGTCACCACTGGCTTTAATCATCTGTAGAGCGAGGCCATGGGTAGAAGTCAGTGATGACCCACCCACGCTGTGTGTGTATGCGTGTGTGTGTGTGTGTCTTCATGCATCGTTCTCCCTTGTGCTGCAGTCCTGCTACACTGCTAATAACCTAGCAAAGCACCTTAATGACAAGGAACACATACTCCCTGCTGTTCTGTGAGCCAGTCAGACAAGCACAGAAAGTATTGTAACCAAACAAAAAAAAAACAACAAAAAAGGAAACACCGAAAAGCATGAGCTGAAACGAGCCAATAAGATCTCACAGCCCTGGCGTTGAGTGAAGAAATCTCCCATCACTCAGATCTGCTCGGGTCTTTGAGGGCCGGCGGGGGGGGGGTGGAGGGGGTGGACGAGGTTCGCGACGGAGCCCTGCAAGACGCGAGTGAATAGTAAAAAAATTAAATAAAACAAAGTTTGTCTTTTACTGCTAATTCCTCATTAAAATCAGTCGGAGGCAGCAGGAGGCCTTTGATAAGAAGCAGTACAGTGTTTGCTTTACTTCTCTATGCGCTGGCATCTGGTAGGCCCACTGTGTGAGTTGGCTGCAGACGCCGAGAGATTGTGTTGATTTACCTTCATCGAATGTATCCTTTTCATGAGTCCATTATTTGTGTGTGGCTAACTGTTTGCTCAGTTGTAATCCGGTAATCAGAACGTTCAGCGCTGCTCAGGCTTTGTCTCTACCCAAGACTTTATTAAGCAAAACACTCTCCTCTTCCATCTCTTCCATGAAATACTGTTGCATGTGTGTGCGAAGGATTACATGAGCGCGAATGTGTGTGAGTGCGGCCCACCCTCTAACACTACATGTGTGTAACAAGGGCTGTATTGTATTTAAAGACAAGGCTGTATTTCATAGGTCATTTCCCTCCTCTGCTCCGGAGCACAGTATACCCGGACTACGTCCATCTGAAGCCGACATTGAGTTCAGCTCATTTTTCAACTCGGCCTCATGTCCAGGTTTTAATAAAGCCAGTCGAAGTGTTGGGAGAATTAGGGGGCTGTTGGGTGGAGGGGGTGGCGGTGTGAAAGGCACTAATTCCAGCGTCGCTTGGTGCTGGTTTTGGGATCTCATTAGTGCCGTGTTGTACTGTCACACATACGCGTCCACTTGCTCAATCATAGCCAGCAAAGACGTGTTTAAATCCAAAATGAGTTTCTGGCTACAAAGTCTGATTTATGGGGGCTGTGACCCAGGAAATACCATAGAGCCGTCACCCCCATTCCTTATGTTTGGAGATTGTTGTTTTGCTTTTTTTACTCCATTATGCTGACCTTCCTCCACTCCCCATTCTTTCTCTGTTATTTGAACAACTCCTTCCAGATTACTTTCTTTCATTTTCGCCGCCTTCTACTTTTCAATGTCTCTCTTTCCAACGTGATCTCATGTTAAGACATAGAAATAGCACGGCCCTTTTAAAGACACTTTGCCTGTCATGTCTACGCATTTTACGTTTTTTGCGTGTCATTTTATGCCTCGTTCTCATTTCCAGCTTGCCACATACGGACGCGCGGTCGCAGTTTTTTAACACGTGGATAGCGTGAATTGAAACAAATCTACTTGGTTATGTTTAAGAAACAAAACTATTTGGTTACATTGAGGAAAAGGAGATGGTTTGGGTTTAATTATCAACATTTGTTACATGAATTAAGTTACGTATGTATTTAGTCAACGTAAACCATCCCATACGGTTGCACGGTCGCAGTTTTAAACATATCGTTAATTTGCAAATTCAAACAAAACTACTTGGTTAGTAAAAGATCATGGTTTGCGTTAAAATAAGGACGTTTGTTTCGTAAATTAAGTTACATATTTAAGTTTAAGTATTCAACATATATAATGGTCAAGTTTTGATTTTGTCGTGTTCTTTTATTTAGAAATAGAGACTCATAGAAATCAATTCCAGAGAACTTCTCTTCATATTAACTGTACTTATTTGATGATGATATGGTACGCATTACAAATGTACTCAGCTGAGGACCCATTTCACTGTCCACAGAGCACATTTAAGTAGTTACTCTGTCTCACAGATTCATAGAACGGACACGATCTCTTGTTTATATTTCAAGTTATACTTTCTGTCTAGGGTGCTGTCTTCTCCCATGGGTGGGCTGGGGCCAGGTCCTATTGGCCCCTTGTTGGCGCACAAGCGTGTCCACGCCTCTTGGCACAGTGCTCCTCCGATCGATTTTCTTCCATTCTCCATTCTTCCTTTCTGGTCACCCTCCTAAAGAGGAGTTTACTTTCTAGACAGTTGCACCCCTCTTTTCATAACATCTGGAAGTTGGTTAGATTCTCATATCTCACAGTTGGGGGTTTAACTATACTTCACTTCTATATACGTAGGGGCTGTATAGCTTCTTTCCAGTGCGGCCTCCTTTGCTTCTATATATGGTCACTCTGTTGACGACCAGAGCTTGTAACTTTCCACTGAGCCACAACACTTCCTCACATATGCAAGCAATTACACAAAGATACAATGATATAAAAGTAAATCATCACATATCACATTTAATACTTCTAAATAAGGACACAATAAGGCACATTATAACAGCTTATATATTGATTATTCTCACAGTTTCACGCGGGACACGAACAGCGGTCTCTTGGCTGAAAGTCTTGTTTTTCTCACCTTTTATACTCCATCACCTGACCTCCAGAGTTGCTCTTAGCGTCAAATATTTCCGCAGCGTAAAATGACTCACGAAAAGCAAAAACATGCGTACTGATGCACGTGTGGAATGATACCATTTGGTGACACCAGGCTGCCTCTGTTAGTGATGTTATAACACTGCACCTAAAAAAAATTAAAAATACAGGAAATATTTATTTCATGGTGAATAAAAGCAGGAGGACAAAAATTAAAAACAAAATCTGGTTGAAAAAATGTAAAAAGGTTTACTGGAGTTTTACTTGAGGGACTATGTCTTCGGTAGAAAGTACAGTACTGTTTATGGCGAGACCTGTACATTATCAAGAGTAACCAGGACACTTTGTCTGTTTCTCTGAGTGCTCAGAATACTACAAATGAAATTACATTCACCCCAATAAAACTGGGGTGGCAGTATAAATATTAAAGACAGTACTCAACCTGAAAAGCCAAAAGTGAGAAAATATGTTTCTCTGTAATGTGGGTGAACATGGTGTACCTTCATCCTTAGCTTTTATTTTTATTATCGTTATATGTTGAAGGTTGTTCTGTTTGTTTCCCCACATTTTTCTCTCATCACGTCATTTTAAATATCCAGGAATTCCTTTTAACACCTTGAAGGTGCTTATGTAACTCATACAACATATAAAAAAACAGAAAGAGACTGTAAACATTCCACTGCAAGCTTGTCAAATGCATATTAATAAGATGTTTTTTCCTCTCTCACTGTGAACACGATCTGCAGTTCAAACCATGAAGCGGCCTCTCATATGGCCCTCCGTACTGTAACAGTGTGTACCTACAGTATCTCATTTCCCTGTGCATCAGTATCCTCCGCACTCTCATGAAGGGGCCTGACTATCCTCTAAATCCGCCAGGGTTTGATCATTAGGACGTACAGGAGGAATCAATCCAGTGAGTGAATTCACATCACATACACCTCCAGCTCTCATCAAATGACCTTGACTGCAGCCGCCGCTGCCGCTGGCATTGCTTGGTTTTAGATGAGAGGCTAAGTATGATAGTAAGACGTGTGATGTGCAGATGAAGTATGGTATTGCACATTAGAGGCTTCGATGAGGTAAATTCAAGCAGGCTAATGAATGTGCCATGCTGACTAATTTAAAGTTCAGCTCTCACGTAAAGGCAATGAGAGCAGCTGCACACTCAGAGCAGCGGCACACTACTGTCCAGGGTCGCTGATATGAGGTTAGACATCTGCAGTGTGAGCGGACATGAGGGTGGTGCAGGTTGTCTCAGGGCTGTTAGTTAACAGTGTAGTTCACCACGCCTGATGGGGATTACCTCGTCACCGTGACACCGGCTGGTCTCTTGTGTCTGCTCCCAGAATGCTGAGGCCTCATCCCC
This sequence comes from Bovichtus variegatus, assembly GCA_943593645.1. NCBI lineage: Eukaryota > Metazoa > Chordata > Actinopteri > Perciformes > Bovichtidae > Bovichtus > Bovichtus variegatus. Next base: position 10,401,469 of record CALSCE010010647.1, read on the forward strand.
AGACATGGAAGTACAAAGAGACGCAGCTTTGCACTTATTCTGTCACCTCACTGAATGCATGCATAGACACTAAAACGCGCTGTCACAGTGCAATACTGCAGGTCTGCCAGCTCGGCAGCTTTGTTAACATCTCTGCTTACTGTACTCCACAGCCTCCCCTATCCATATGCAGTACGTCCTGCTAATGAAACGGGTGTCACCTGGGTGTGACTGAGATATTTTTTGTAGGTAAAGATGTGATATCCATAGCCAGCAGTTCTGAGGACGCAGGTGGTTCGGAGGTAGAGATGAATGTGCTTCAGACTGGGGCAAATGTCGCTGTTACACAACTGAAGAGTAATAACCGCGCTGAGGGCCAACTCGGGTTTTTTTTTTTTGTTTCGTTAGTTTTTTCCTCCTCTGCTGCTCTGTGCAGGAGACTGGGCAGAGTTTCAAGTCCTCCTCTCTTCTCACTGTGACTCAGGCGGAAGGAGAGAAAAGAGAAGAAAGTGTCCTTCTCCCACATTCACACAGGAAATTCATCATTCTGTTTTCTGAATGTGGACTAAAAGATTCCAGGAGCGACAGACCCCCTGTCACTGTTCAGTCCGGTGTCACTCCCTGCGTGTCACAGTCATTATCCCTGAACCTTTCACACTTCGCTCACACATTCCCTTCTCCTGTTTGACATTCCCCTGAGACTCTGATGCCGTGTACGCGTCACTGCCAGTGTGACCGATGTGCACGTATTCAAAGTACTTGTTTATCTATGCATGTCCTCGTCTTATTTATTCAACTTGTAATTTATTTATCCACACATTTTGATTTTTGAGTATATGATCCACGGATCTGGAGCCGGGAACATGCACGCTGCAGCAAGATGTCGGGTTCGTTTTAACTAGGCTCATTAGCTGCAGAAGGCGGCACCGGTTAATTAAAATAATTCCCTGTTATCGCGGCTGCTTTGGTCAGCCAAACGATACCGGGGGACTGCTATGCAGCACAGACTGCTCTCGCTTGGCGAACGGCGCTCCTCGACCACAGCTAGCACCTAATTAGCGCTGGAGGAGGAATATTTTACCGCGAATTAACATGCCGCGCTTCGGCCGGAGCTCTAATTGACGTGCCTCATCTGAGGGCCGGTGCAACACCACGGCTGTAGGGCGTCTCAACTCAAGCGCAGGAGGGGAAACGCGCATAGAATGTTTAACCATTTCATAATTAGTGAGAATCAAAAAGCAGCTTGTTTAGTGGCGGACTTATGTTGATTTCTATGGGCGTTGCATACTCACTGCGAGGAGGGCTTCCCTGTGTTCTCCCATGACCTCCACTGCACTCATTCCAACATGAAAGCAGCTGGGGATGTTACACAGGTCAGAGGGCAACGGAGCCAAATATCCTATAATCCATGTTCAGATCAAAACTCAAAGGTCCACTCTAATGAAAGCATTTGGAGCAGCCATAATCCAAAGTAATAGGCAGGGATCCGACCAACACTCTGCTCATCAAGTCACTCTGTTGAATAACATTAAAACCTAAACAACCTTCAAAATACATATTTAAAACCCCAGGGTAAGCTTGAGCACATGGCTTTGCCGACAGTTTAACCACACTAATATTTGATCGGAGTTTCTTGCTGGGCAGTTCCAGTTGCAGGCTGTTGTTGGGGAACAGGTTGTTTAAGTTTGATCTTAAATCAGTGCTCACGTGTACATTAATATTTATACATTGATCATTATCCCTATACATTGCACATAATTGTCTTTACTGTGAACTTTTGCACAACGCAGATCAATATTTTTGCACTAAACTGTACAGCTCTCTCACTCCAAATTACAGTTTTATTTAAGATACTACAGTTATAGAACAGCAATATTGTACATATTTGTTACGGTATTTTTCATTGTATCTTTTTAATATTTCATTCTCATTTTTTTCCATTTTCTATTTATCTTTCTTGACTCTTGCAGTACTTTGCCTGTATTTTATTTCCTCTTAATATGTTTATTGTAAGCATAAAACACCGTTCCTTGGCAATAAACCAAATTGATGCATCGTATCATAATATACAGTAATTCCAATGTAAAAGATGCCGGAGGAATCCACAGTTTATGTTCAAAAAATGGATTTAGCCAAAGTTTTATGATCCATCAGCAGTCAGATAGTCAAACCAAGTGTTTGCAAAGTTTCCAAAGACATTTTGAAAGAAATTCCCATTTTGTGTTACTATCCCTCCACTGCAGCTCGCCAAGAAAAACACTGTCCGGAGAAACTAAAATGGTCAACTTTGAAAGATACCTGCTTTACTAATTCAGATGGTTGAAGCCTCATATGAGCTTCAGCCAGGGCTGGAAGAAGTGCTCAGATCTTTTACTTGAGTAGAAGTAGAAACACCACAGTGAAGTAAAAGTGAGGCATCGAAGATGTTACTTAAGTGAAAGTACTAAAGTATTAGCAAAAAAAAAACAACAGTAAAAGTACTCAGTATGTAGAAGGGTCCATTTCAGAATAATATATATTATGTTATCGATTTATTCTTTAACTATTGATGTATTAATGTGTTCATCACTTTAATGTTGCAGCTGGTAAAGGTTATTTTTAATACAGCCGGGGAGCTTGTTCTTCATCCATAGCAATGCATCGTAATATATTTTTTACTATTAATCTGAATCTGCAAAGTAACTATATACTGTATAGTATGGGCATGTGAATATTGTGAACCTAACCTTTGAAGATGTTTAAAACAGAAAAAGTCCTATTTCTTAACCCATGAATTCCTGATGAAGGAAGAGTAAATGTAAAAGTAATAACTTTAGGGTAGATATATTGTGAAATCTTCCTTTAGCTGGTGTTTTGTTGGGGCGCTCACAAGAGACACATTTCAAGCAATAGTCAAAGTCAAAGCAGCAGAGGCCACAAGCAATATACTGTACATCCCTCAAAGGTATGAGGCTCCAAAAACACTGGATCCTACAATCCAAATAATGCAACTGACAGTGTATTGTTCCGTCTACATGCCCAAACTTTATGGCATTATTATTATTAGCAGTGTGGGGAATTTTTACTTTTAAAATGTATTAAGTTACAGATTACTAGTTATCCTCTAATATAATAAGTAATGTAACTATTTTTAATTATTATTATTATGTAATTTTTAACATGTGATTACTTTTTGATTACTTTTTTAAATCGGGCGATAAAGCTGAAAAGTCCTAAAAACATCAATTTAAACCAGGCAGTGTAAACCTCACAACAGTACTCAACACTGATTACAGTAAAACCTATTTAAAGTCATTTTAATTGAATTAGGATTGGAACAAAACAACAGAACCAGTGTTTTATTCTACACATTTTTATATTTGGACGTGTTCCCTTTGTAATAACCAACATTTTGATTAGTAACTGTAATAATGTCACATTTATTTTGTAAGTTGTAAGTGTTATTGTTGTTAATTACTTAACACCCGTTAAATGTAACTAGTTACTCCCCAACGCTGATTATTAAAGAAGTTTATTCCTCAGTTTTGACAAAGATCTTTCTGAGCCACAGAAAACATTATGCAGCTGTTTTACAGATAGTATTCCTCTTGATACGGAAAATGTTTGCATTTCATTTTAAATTCAACAGGAAGACCGTCTTACCCACTGGAAAAATCAATTTATTAACACTTTTCTAACATACACAACTGCAGAACTGATGTCTTGCATGTATAAATTATTGCTAATGGGTCTCTTACTTCCTTTTCCTCTGAGGGTGAAGTTCGGAAGAACTTTTCACTTCTTTTGTATGTGTTTACAAAAGTAGTGCAGTTTATGCAGCGCAAACACATCGTGTGTATCATGGGGTCTTGTGCAGATAAGTGGAGGTTATGCTACTGTAATCAGTTTATAAAACTGGAAACATTTGCCCAATATTCCCCCCGGTGACATTTGTTGTGTATCGGAGAAAACTACTGTGACTAATACATTTGTTCTCTTCTTCTCTCCCTCTGTTTCTCTCCTTTCTGTCTCTCTGTGCAGAGCTGTAACAACATTGTCACATTTTAACATATTGGTTGTGAGGAGAGTGGGTGGGAGCGCCGACTCTTCTTAAGAACGTTTCTTTTTTTTTTTTTTTTTTTATCCGTCTATTTGTATGGTGATGTTTGTTCTCAGTATGCTAATCTAGCAGTCAACAGTGGTAAAGCCCGAGTTGTGTATTTCAGAGGCCCGGGGATCTTTTGATCAGACCAGCGCTGCCTGCTGAGTTCCCTTCGCAACCCTACCGAGGCTTGTTTGCAGCTGCACCAACTGTATGCACAGGCTGCTTCTGGAGTAGCAGGGGTTCACACTGTATGCTCTCATAGTTCACACACACACACACACACACACACACACACACACACACACGCACACACACCTGTGCATTACTATTTCTCAACCAGGAACTGAAAAAAGTCTTTGTCCACATTCTTGTCATGAAAGCATAAGCATGAAGGTGCACATGGCCTGCACACCCACATGCAACAAATTCATAGTGGCTTGAAAAACATACTACCATTCAACTTTACCATGTACTCTGTGGGGTTGACACACACACACACACACGCGCACGCACACACACACGCGCTCACACACACATTTGTGCCCACTCACTGACACATGAAAGCAGACACAGAGACGAGCAGCCTCCGCGGGCCTCAGGGAGCTCTAATGGCCTTGTAGAGTGCAGTCAGGGAGAGTGAGGGTGAAGAGCAGAGCAAGGTGAAGGCGCACAGCTCCACTTCTAGTTAAACACACACACACACAGACACACACACACACACAAAAACACACACACACACATTGTACACCAGCACAGTGAAAAGTACAACCACAGAGAAAAAGCGCACAACTAACAAACATGCCACTACAAGCAGAATTCCGTGCAACACACACTTTCTCTCTCACTTGCACACACGCGCACACACACACACACTGCATTGATACAGTCAAGCGGCCCTGTCCTGATGAAGCTGCTGTTTCTAAAAGGAGCAGAACATGAATTATGCAGGTTCGTCTTCACATGAGGGGGTTTTTCTCCTTCTTCGCCGCATTCCTCTAAGCCAGCTGTTTTTCGTTTTCTCCTGACTTTCCTCCACTCTCTCTTTCACTCTTTTAAACTCATCTTCTCATCTCAAACACTTCTATTTTTTTTTCCTCCACTTAAAACTACGTCTCCCAAAAAAGTCTCCCTCTCTGCTCCTGCATGCTGCCCCCCGGGCTCCCCACACTTCTCCTTTTCTGCTCTCTGCTGCACCCACTAACCCTTTTTCCATCTCTTTATCTTGGTCTTGATGTTGCAATGCACACACACACACACACACACGTTTCTTCTCTCCCTCTCTCGCACCAGCTCTCTGCTCACTTATCCACATGGATGGAGTGCTGAGCAGAGGAAGGGAAGAGGGCCACATGCTTCTCCAGTCGTATCAGATTCTCATAAGTGTGTGAAAGAAGAGAAGCGGAAGTCTAACAGTTTGTCATCGGCCCCCGCGGCTCAAGTTTCCCTATTAAAGAGGCCTGTGACAAACGCCCAGAGTGATCCGTGACCATCACATTGTGCAATGTTTGTTTGTTTGTGAAGAAGGTGGTGTGTATTTGTGTCAGTGGTGACAGAATGGGTGAGAGAAATTAGATTTTTACACCTTATCTAACAGCTACAGTACATGTTTTAATATATTCATGTGTTTAAGGGTGGATTAACCCCTTGCGGCATTAAAGAAATGTATTTTTCAGAAACAATGTCCCTGTTACCAGAGTTACAAGGACATGTACACTGTGAACAGTTGTGACTGGAGCGAGACACAGTTCACTCAGTGTGGATGATCTAGAATAACAAGAACACAGGCTCTGGAAATACATGTTGTTGTTGACATTTTTGTAATCGGCCAGCAATATTTCTTCGATAAGAATTATATAGACATTTGTGATAAAGTATGTCATTAAAAATCCAGCCTTGGAACATGGCATTGCTCAGAAATGTGTTTGAGCAATGCCATGTTTATGTAATATTTCTGTTTTTAGCAGCCTTTAACGGACACTATTTTCCACAATTGAAACTATTTATGTAGCCAAAGCCTAAGATCTCTGCAGGTTTAAGGTCACCAGCTCGATAGAAGAGGCCCGTCGAGCAGAGATACACAGGGAGGACTGAAGGGTAATGTCACTTGGTCTGTCCACCACTTTGACCCAAAATATCTTAACATATACAAATAAACTACAGTGCCCATGTTAATCATTATAAAAAAAACATGTCACCCTGCGCAATTGCTCATATATGTGTTTTTAATAGTTTTTTAAATAGAATATTTATAATATATATATATATTTATTATATATATATATATATACATATATATATATATTTATATATATTAATATATTTATAATATATATATATATTTATATATATAAATATATTTATAATATATATATATATATATATATATAAATAT
>CALSCE010010647.1:10408023-10427164 GCA_943593645.1 Bovichtus variegatus
AAAGATATATATTATAAATATACATATAAATATATATATATTATAAATATATATATATTATAAATATACATATAAATATATATATATATTATAAATATACATATAAATATATATATTATAAATATGCATATAAATATATGTCGATATTTATTTAAACATTTACATAAACATAAAAGTTTTTTTTAAGCTATGATCATAGACTGTATATAAAAAGTAAACTTAGTCACCGTGACATCACTCATTGGTTTGTGGACTATGTTTTTGAAGTCTCACGTTTGCCGGCTGTCGCACATCTTGTTTTTAGCAGTCGCCATCTTGTTTTTCTGGAACCAGAAGTGACAAAAGTGGGTGGAGTAATTGGTGCAATTAACTCTCATGTACTGAAAACACAGCGTCTAAGGGTTGAAATTGTAAGACAAAAACACAGAGAGCACCCAGACAACTACATGGTAGCGTCCTGTCATTCACAAGGTAGCCACGCCCCTAAAGCATACGCTGCCTTATTGTCTATTTTACTCTATGGGACCATCATTTATGAAATGAACATCATGTTGTATTGAATACAGACTTAAAACTAGCCATTGATTCTGATAGACTTCTATACAATCTGACAAAATTCCACTCCCTTCCATTGTGTCGGGTTGGAGGCAGATATATTCTGAGCAGCTGCTGGAATCCAGAGCCAAACAGGTCACCTCTCTCCCCAGTAGTGTGGTGAGAAGTCACCAGCGGGCCAATCACAGGGGCCATTTTCATCTCTCTCTCAAAGCAGCTGCTTTGTCCTTGCGGGATCGATCCGGAGTGGCATTGTCGGGTCGGTTCTGCTGTGCCCCTGTCAGCAGGGAATCCAGGCGTTCCTAACCGGAGCACGTTGCACGGCCCCCGGCCCGACTCCCCTTCGGGGTGCAGATCCACCCAACTCCAGAACACATGTGGTCTGGCCCACTGCCATCCCCGTGTGCTGTACACACATGACCACACTAGCTGAGGCTGACTGTGTGTGACAGTGTGTGTGTGTGTGTGTGTATTCATGCAGCTGAAGTTTACGACCTTGTTTTTTTTTTACCTGTGGGTTGACATAAGGCCCTCACATTGGGGAGCTTCTATGTCACAAGTTGCAACAAAAAGTTTACCCCTTTGATTCTTCAAGGGCAATATTCGAGTTTGGACAAGATTTCCATTCTGTCTGTACACCTAGGATATTTGTTTTTACAACACAGAGGTCTTTTATACAAAGAATGATAAAGATGTTGAACAGGGAGTGTCGTGATGAACTGATTTCTGCTGCCTCCTTAAGCAGGGAGGGGGGTTGAAGGGATAGAGAGATGAAAGACTAGTGAGTGATGGTGAAGATCTCTGCATTGTTAACCTCAAGGCACTCTGTTCTCCTCCCCTGGAATACAGACATGCTGCTTCCCACTCAATCACATTACCTCAGCTGACCTTCTGTTGCCCCAATAATACTCAAACTCAAATAGTCTCCAATTATGGGGAAACAAGCAGAGATATGGTGTTTACACACAGGTTAGAGCAGCAGCACTGATGTACAGATTTTAGAATTAAACCCCCCCCTGATAAAACCTTGTTCTGTTTTTTTTTTTTTTTTTTTACCTTTCTCCCCTCTTCCTCACCCCTTCACTCTCCTCCCAAAGCAACTGTGCAGCCTGCCTGTTGCGCAATGGGCCGTCATTTTTTCCAGCTCTTGTTCGGACATCTTTTTGTGTTTAATCGTGGGAGATTGAGAGGATTAAACTGGAGATTACGTATGGCGGGATTACACTGACCCCGATATCAGGAGGCCTCTGGGACAGGATGAGGGGGAAAGAGGTGCAGTAAAGGGAGGTGGAGGAGGGTGAGTACCATGGGACCTGTCGGGGTAGATGAGGGTGGATGAATGACGAGCAAGAGAGATGGAAGGGAAGAGGGGGAGATGGGAAAGGGATTTGGGAGATAATTGTGTGGGATCAGAGATGTGTGAGGAATAGAAAAGATGGTGGAGTAACAGAGTGAAAGATTTCACCGAGTGGAGGCATGAGAAGGGAAAAGCGAGGTAGATGAAAGGACGGAAAGTGTTTTTTGAGAGGTGTAGCATGCACAGAAGGTTAAAGAATAGTTCTGGTTTATTACAACTTGGGTTTTATTTTGATAGTCTTGGCCATCTTTCCAATCAGTACGGTTATCCCCACCAATTTAACATCGCTTCGAAAAAAAGGTGAATTGGGAGAGAAACACGAGCAGTCAGACGATCATACAGGTTTTGAATAAATCGCCAGGTTAGCAAAACTTATTTGGAACTTTTTTCTATGCAATGAGGGATTACTGCCAACATTTCAGGTGCGCTTGCTTTTGGTTTTTAGAAGGACCAAACATGTAAAAGAAAATGAATTAAATGCACGAGTAGGAATTGTCAGTTGCGGTTTGTAAACACAACATGCAAAATGAGCCCCTCCTCTCTGGCTCAACATCGGTTACAGTACGCACCGGCGCGTGAAAGCTGAGGTTCAATCTCGTCGCCCGCTTGGCATTTTGCTATATTTTCTGCGCTGTGACCCCAATATTCGTAGCTTCCTTTATGATCTGGCACCTCATCGCTGCTTTTTGAAATTGACGGCCAGAAACCTTCCGAACACATCAAAATGAAAAGAGAAGAGAAAATCCAGGCAGAGGGCTGCAGACCACACACACCGCCACACACTTCTAGCGCGTCATAAATGACGATTGAGAGAGATTATCTTCATATGTCTGTACTTTGTTTTTTAGGAAAATCCTGCTTATTGTGCGTAAACTGCAAATATTACTACCTGCTGTACTGCAGTAACCCAGCTTTACTCACAAAGACAAGAGTAAGTATTTCATTAGCTAACTACGTTATTGTTAAGTTCTGGCACATCCACTGTCCTGGAGGGGAGGCTACTATATCAGAGTAAGCAGCTTTGTCTTGCTCTTTATTGGATTTTGGGAAGTTTAAACTCCAGGAGATCCAGAAAAACTCATTACCTTTTATTCATTCCATGTCTTCCACATGGTTCATCAACTGGTGAGGATGTTGCCTGGGACATGTAGCCTCAGCCTTTTCACATTATATAACCGGCTGGAGAGTTTTCAACCAAAACAGAGTCAACATTGGTTTAATTAGCTATAGCTGTTTCATTTCAGCCAGCAAAACTGACGGCCACGGACACAAACTTTGAATCCTGCTTTTGTCTACGTCTGTGTGAAATCAAGGACCCATCTTTTCAAAATTTTTGTAAGAATTTCATGTGGTAAATCTGCCACATTATTCCTGTAAACTACACATGTGGTGTGCTAGTTTGGACAGTCATCGCCAGAGTAACTACAGGGACGTGCAGTAGCGAAGGGTCAGTCACTTTACCGAGGGCGGTGTTATTATAACAAGAAGATATGGTACAAAAACAAGATTCCAGTGGTTATAAACCAGAATTATCCTTTCAAGTTAGACGTGAAAGATGCTCACGGTGTTACCAACTTTCATTGAATAATTTAGCCGTATCATGTTTATTACATTTTTCCTTTTTGTTTGTTTTCCAACAACACACAGGTCGTACCTTTGCAATGCATTCGCAGGATTTGTACACAACAGAAGCCATTAATTCAGTTCAAATAAAAAAAAAAAAGTTGCAGTGGAGCCGGTGAACATGTGCGTGCCCTCGTCTGCGACACGTGGGAAAACGCATTCACACTTTCATGTTCTCACGTAAGCAATACCACATGCACAGACACTTACATGCACACACACAAACACATACGCCCATACAGAGTGGCTTATTACAAACCCACATCCCATATTGAGGGATTTATTCATCATATTCTGTGTCATCGCTGGTTATCCATGTTTCATTCATTTAGAACTGCCAGTTTTGGTTTAACTGGGAGTCGGAACAGATTTATCGGAGCTATGGAGGAGAGTCTTTATAATGTGTCTGGACAGAGAGAGGGAGAAAGTGAGAGGCAAATGGAGAGACATTACAGTGGATGGAGACCTTGAGTCTGCAGCATCATTCATTAACAATTGCAGCATCATGCCACAGTCATTGTGTTCACGATGAGTAAGTGTCTATTCATAAAAGTGGCTGTTAAAAACCGGTGTTGTATGTAGCGGATTGATTATATCGGTCAAGTGCATGCTGTAAAAAAAATATTTCCTCTGAGCAAGTTAAAACAAAAAGAAATCTTCCTGCATATAGCCATAAAATGAAAGTAAAGATTATAGCATACACAGTGAAGGCCATTCAGTGAATGCAGACTGACAGGCACTTCTTCTGCATCCACATCCTGTCCTCCTTGTTTATTCCGGAGGCTCTCTTTTGCATTGGCTACAATACCTTGATGTCACCCATCGATTGTCAGCAGTTAGAGAGACGCGCGCTCTGCCCTGATTAGCATACAATTAGGATTGACCTGCCGCCCCTGGGACCGGACGGAGCGAGGGATGGATGGAGGGCTTTAGAGGGAGGGAGGGATGGAGGGAACAGCAGCCTGACACAGTGGCTTCTATTTCTGCTGACATGTGCAGGACACTGGTGGGGTCTCAGAGGGCACCGTGGGCCAAGGTGTGCCAAACCTGTATTGACGTCTGGGAGAGGTGTCTCGGCCGCACTGACGGACGCCACTATGAGGGCTTAATGACCGTCCCAGCCAGGGAAAAGGTGTAGAAATGTGTGTGTGTTTGTATCAGCGTATGGAGTAGAGTTGTGAATTTTAAGAGAGTTAGAGAAGTGATTGAGGACTTTTTAGAAAACAACACTTTGTCCAGCAAAAATAGGTATCTGCATGATAATGCATTTGGGATACAATTAAGGTGATTGTCACAAACTAATTATTCTCTCTATCCTTCATCTGTAAAATGTCAGTAAATTGTGACAAATTACTATACATTTCAACAGTACAAAACCCAAATATATTCAGTGATAAAAAAACAAAGTATATTAGTGTTGGCGATATAATAATATTTTCCAACCGGCCACCTTCAGCCCAACAAATGACGATTGTCGATATACTCGCGTAGATGTGTGAGCGGTGGCGCCTCTCAGGAGTTTTAGTCTAAGAAATATACAAAATAAACTCCCAAAAATGTCAAGAAAGGAAATATTCTTGCACCTATTTTGCTTATTAAACACAAAAATAGAAATCAAGTTTCTGTCTTTCACCAAAATAAGATCTTAATCTCAGGTGCCTTGTTAACTCATTGTAAAACATACTTCATTCGAACTCGACAGAAAGTAAATATAACTCACCGAAACCGTCTTGGCATGTCTTTCCACTGTTGAAACAATTACCAACTCTTGTTTGGTCGAAATAAAGTCTTAATTCACAGAGTTAGAGGTGAACATCTGAGCAGCTATTGGAGGTGTCGCCATGAAACTTGGTTCAGACCGTCATCATTACCAGACAGTGTATAATGACTTTGGTGATCACCTGACTTTTCCTCTAGCGCCACCATGGAGTTGACATATTTGGTTTTGATGAAATGTCTTAAGGAGTGCCATTATTAGGTGAAATACTTTGGTTTTATATCTGCAAATGAATGGCATTTATCGGTCCGAGCTGTACTTTGTGTTTAGTACTAAGAAGAAGATGTTAAACATTAAACCTGCTAAACATCATCACGTTAGCATTCTCATTGTGAGCATGTAAGACTGCTGATGTTAGCATTTAGCTCAAAGCACCGCTGTGCCACACTTAGCTGCTAGCATGGCTGCTGACTTCCTAACCGAAGAGCGCAAATTGCAATTGTTTTAGTCTTTCTTTTAATAGCGGAAATAATTCTGGAAACGTCATCTCGGAAGACACAGAAATATTCAGTCATGTCATCAGAGTAAATGATTTGAACTCTGCCTTTTCGAACTGTGTGTTAAATGGTTGCAGGTGAGTCACTGCGGTGAAGATATGCAGTGCTGGCTGTCCATGAATTCATACGAGTAGAGCGTGCTGAAATAAAATTAAAAAAATGCTCCACTAGAATGAAGCATTGCTTTGGGAAACTGTTGTAATTCTTCTGCTGGCCTCCTAATGACCTCACAGGCCTATACTTTAATGGAGATGTATATGCTTTAAGATTTGACCTTTCTATTATCTCCTCTGGTGTGATCTGTTGTCATCTCACTCTTCCCCATTCTTCTCTGCTCTCCTCACCTGACACACCTATAGTGGCTACCTCTGCCGCTGCAGCAATGAAGCCTTAATCAGAAGTGCGTGTCAATAATATCGAATCCAGTAATCCCCTTGTGTCCCGCGGCGTTTGTTCTGATGCATTGATGTACTATTGACGGAAACAGGACGGCCAACGGTGACAAATTAAAATGTCAGCCATGGCAAAGGTGAGCCTTGCCTCTCCTCGCCGCGTCCTTAAGGTGGGGTGACAGGCCATCAGCTGAACGATTCCTGATAAAATGCTGACACCTCACTCACACGCACGCGCACACTCACACTCACACTCACACACGAACAAGGACATCGGTGACAGGGGGAGATGCATATTGAAAGGAAGTGAGTCAGGTGAGAGGACAAGCAGGAGGATAGGCTGTGACATAATGGTTTAATGAAAGCATTCTGGTTAGTGATGTTGGTTGTAATGGAGCTATAACTATCAGTGTGTTCATTCTTTTTTAAATCTCCAAATTCACAAATTACAGATCAGTTATTTCGCTACTTCTTCACCTCCCAGTAAAACGTGATTATAGAGTAATGATGGACACTGTAATTACACAAATGAGAGCATTTTCCGAGAATTAAATCACACAAACTAGAATGGCACTTGGAGAGCGTAGATCTCGTCCTCAGATGACTTTGGTGGGTTCATGAGCTTTAATGCACAATGTGAAAACAACATGGACGCTACCAAGAAGATATGTTGTATTTTATTGCTCAGCGTTAAAACGACATGTTTCTGAGTTGTTGTTTCGACTTGAGGGGAATTTTCCCAGTGAGGAACTCATTTTTCCAATGATTCCAATATCACATGAACGCAGCACAAATACCCCTTTTGCAATGGTAACAAAAGTGAAACACATAAACATGTGCCCCAAGATTCGTCTCTGCTCCAATATTGTAATGGCTTCTTCCTTGGCCCATGCTGCATCCTTTCACCAACTGTCGGGAAAATCAGGAAAAAAAATTCCGTAAATCCTGCAGATAAACAGACGGACAAACCAAGACGAAAACACAACCTCCTTGGCGGAGGTAATAATAATTATCATACTGGTGCACAGTTGTGTCCTTTAGCATGAGTAGGCTTGATGCACGTTGATTTCATGCAGCGTGTTTGGAGGAGTGAAATTAAATGAGGACAGTGACGCTGGAAACGAGTGCCAGGCATGCTGTCAACATTTAAATATCATGAGGCCCTGTGAGTGCGCTCCCACCCATCTACCCACACACAGATAGAGTATATGATAACTGCAAAATCACTGATCAAGCTTTGCACGAACTTAAGCCTCCTCGTCTCTTCTGAATGTTTTGACAGTTGATCTGGATGTAATTGCGGCTACTTATAAATGTACCTCTCCGCACAGTAATCTGTCACTGTCATTTTCCTGATGTTCCAGCTGTTCTGTGATCGTAATGGAGCTGCATAGTTGATGAGACGCAACTCTGACAGCCAACTGTCCAACCAGCCCGGGACAGCTACGGTATCCCGGCCTCAAGAGAAGCCTCATCAGCCAACTGGGGTCAAGGACTGCCACTGATTGACAGCTCCGGTTAAGTTAGATCCACATTAAGTCGTTGTGTTTACACGACATGCATCCTAACTTCCAGGGACTAACGAGTGCCTCAACTGTAAGGGTGTCTGGTTTCCCGAGCCAGAGGACTGCTCTGATATCCTTCTGTTGTAAGTAATGGATGGAGGGAGTGGTTCTGTCGGTATCAGGTTTGGTTTATTCATGTTCTCTGTTGCAATATTAAGCCGGCTATCGAGCCATCCTTGACTGACCTGTGCTGACGGCAGCCTCTGCAGCAGGAACAGACCAACTCCTCACTCCTCTGTAGCCCAGATCGAGCCCGATCAACACGAGCCGTAGTCTAATTTATGCATCCGCACACGATTTACCGAACAACCATTAGCATAGCATATGTCAACACAGTCCCATACATCTTGGGAAAAATGGTTTTGTATGTGGATGAATCTGCATCGTCCTGCTCGTTACTTACAACTGAGATAAAAAAAATTGGTTTGCAAATGGCATTGTGGTATGATGCCTATGCATTTAGAAATAAAAAATATGGGCAGTAAAAGGCAAACATGTCACTTCAGCCCTCAAAATGAGTAGTCCAAGCTGAACGGTTACCTAACAATGTCCAGTCCTCCAATAAACACAAGTTGCAATCTTTCTTGGATATTTATTGAATATTCCCCACTGTAAAACTGCAACAAAAGCACAACTTTCAAACACAAATCAGACTTGAATCAGCATCAAACAAACAGAACAGACCTGAGCAGTTTATCTGTTTTTCGCTGTTTGCAGTCTTTGTGCTAAGCTAAGCTTCATATTTAGCGTCCACACATGAGAGAATATCATTCTTCTCATCTAATTCTTGACAAAAAAGCGTATTTCCCAGAACTATTCCTTTAAAGCTTAAAAAAAGGACATCCGATTTCCTAAACAGATTGTGCACAACCAAACTAACCAATGTGTAAAACTAACATTAGTTATTAGGTTTCAAGTCAATTTCTGAAAGATCTCCATACAAAAAAATAGCAAAATATGAATTGTTATTCTGCTCAGGCCAGCCAACAGCAAAATGGTGCTAATATTGAACAAGGAGCGAGTGGATCATCGTTTTTCTAAATAATTATTTTTTTGACATCAAGATTCAAATGTGTGGGCAGGTTCTTGCATTAATCCACACAAGAGAACGTTTTTAACATTTTGGGGCGTGAAAATTGCCATCTTAGTGTGGACAAAAGGCCAAAATAGAGAGAAAAACATGAGTCATTTGATTTAGCGAGCATCTAGCGAAGCTAATCTGCACAGGTGTCATTCAGAGATGTCTGCGTGGCTGTTTCTGTTACATTTGTACAAGCATAAACAAGCTTTTTTTTCTTGACCATTTTCGAGCACCAAATTAATGTCTTAGATTACATCAAAAATAAAGGACTTTATTGCATGAATTAAGCTCTTCTCCAGTACATCTCCAACAGATTCTGTATCAGGGAGAGTTTGTGGAGAGACAGTCAACAGATCTTTGGCTCATTTTTGAAAGAAGTCACAGCTGTGATCGGGACACCGGTCACTTCTATTTCTGTCTGCGTTCCTCCCTCAGTTGCAGTCTTTCTCTCCTCAGTGTGACAAATGGACACCACACGAGTCACAAGAGTGATTTTTCAACGATTAATTTGCGCTGTATATTTGTTGCAGTAATATTTGTGAGGCACTAAGTCATTTAAGCTTTTCATAGTGTTGGCCATCGTATTTTTGGCAGCTTGCGTACAAACAAACTGCTGTAATGTCTCTCTGGGAAGCTTTTCAATTCCCATGGTGATATCGTTTTTTTTTCATACGGAGGAGAAATCAAAAAAGATTGAACTGAGCGCCAATAAATAACAACCTGTCAAAACTATGTTAGATGTTGTGAGCATTGTTCGATTCATTTAGATTTACCTGAAGAGGTTTTAAATGTCTGAAACTGCAGATGGTGTGACAACTTACCACAAAGTAAAGGTGTGTGTTGCTCTGCTTGGACCAGTCCCTCGTTAATAATCATCGACATTGTGAACATGACATGCATCCATCTGGGTGATGGAGCCAAGACAATAACATTATATGGGATACATTACTTATTACATTCTCTCTGTGTGTGTATGTGTGTGTGTGTGTGTTTTGGAGACACATAGTGGAGCCAATAAAAAATGACATTACTGCAAGTCAAAATTACTAGTACCAAAGTGCACACAAAAATCTGCTTTTACTGGGGTTGTTTTGGCAACTTGTGGTCATTGGACTAAACTCAACGTTAAAATTGTTATTCTTATTTACACATCTAGTAGTTATGGAGCAGCTGCTAGAAATTATTTTTGAGTCATTTATTTGGCAACCCTACGACTTATAGTCCAATATTCACCCTCGTTTTAGCTCTGTTTTTGGTCTCCACCAGCTTCTGAGGGAAATATCTGTCTCTTTAGCTGCTAGATGCTCCACTATGTTTAGCAGCTAGTCCCTAACTGTCTGTCTGCCTGAGAACAATTGCTTTTTAGAGTGTCGGAAAAACAGCACTGGTGAAAGTGGTGAGAGTGAACTAATTCGAGCTATTTGAATCCACTAGTCCATTTGAAACGTGCCTGTTTACAATTAGCTGATTACGCAGCCTCTGGTATTGCTGCTTGCACCCAACCGGCCATCATAACAACTTCGCACTCGACGCGCTCTTGCTTTGGTTCTGAGCAATACACCCGCCATTACATAGTTGCATCACCTAGCCATGCTAGAGCATGTGCGTCATTTGGGTGCAAGAGCTCATACGAACACCGAGAGCGAGCTGAACCCAAAATGCAGTTTGGTAGTGTAACAGTTAATTGGGGTCCCCTCTCAATATTCACAGTGTGTACATAACACACTACTAATAAATAAGTCTCGCTGATTTCAAGACCTCCCACTCAACACTGCAGCCAAGTGTGAAGTTGATCGAGACTCCTTCCATTTTAGTCAGATTTAGGGTCAATTTCCCAACATTTGTTATGTGTTATGATCTTGACTCCAGAACAAAGTATTCTGACTTTGGTAAACTTCTGAATATTTATCTTTGTGCAGCGCTTATACTGGCTGCTGAGGTTTATGGGTTTGTCGGCATTTAGCTCCTTTCAACATGTCAAAAACTTTGTCACGAACAAAGGAAAAACATTTAACTGGCTGGCTTAAAATAACTTTACAGTATTGTTGAATTATCCAAAAGATCCCTTTGTTAAATGTTTTATACACACACTCCAACACTTCATGCTTTACGGTTACTCCTCAAAATTTTTCTTATATGAAGATTAGCACTGAATTATGGAGACCTAAATGGTGAGCTACATAGAATTACACTCACAAACATTCACACTAAATAATTTGCAGTGCTTTGTGAAAGACCATCTCCTTCATGTCACCACAAAGTCCACTCTGAGCCTTGTTACAGAAAGTCGTACAAAAAGTCCCTTATTTCCCTTCATCTCCATAATTTCTCATCTATTACCGTCTTTCTCTCTCACTTTCCTCTCTGCCTCATCTTCATTATCCCCCCTCCCGCCTCTCTGCCTCCGTCTCTCATCTGCATCTTTTGCTCTCTACCTACGTTTCCTCACCGCCTTCCTGGTGGTGGAGCCGCGGCCCAGACCCAGTGGTCTTGGGGTTCCAGATGGTCTGGCTGGCAGAAGGTTCAGAACTGACCCCTCGGCAGCTGATCCTGTCCTACCTCAAACCCCAGGGGGTCCGGGAGGGAACACGTATCTCAAGCAAGATGAGAGGCAGAGGACAGAAGAGGGACCGGGGGGCTGAGGGGGAATTACGTAACAGCCGAACCTGTCATTACTACATCTCATCCTCAAACAATCTGAGGCTGTTTCTTTGAAAGTGCCTGCACTTCAGAGTTGTTTGAAGCACAAGCACACAAGCTTTGCTATCACTCAAGTGCTGTGTAAAAAATAAAAAAATAAAAAAAATAGAGAGAGAGGGGAGTTGGGGAAAGATAAAAAAAAAAAAAAAAAAAAAAAACAGACAGATCATATTACAGATAGAAATCCAAGACAATGAGGGAGGGAGAATGGAAAGGAAGACTCGGCGAGGCATGGATGACAGCTTGTGACGCCACATTAGTCATTGTGCAAGAAGACAGAGGTGTCTACGCTGCCTCTTTAGTGATGTCCCCTCTAATGGCTGTGTGTGTGTGTGTGTGTGTGTGTGTGTGTTTGAGGAGGTGCGGTGCCCACAGCCTTTGGTGCGTGCCGCCAATGCTGCCTGTGTTTAGACAGTGGCTGCAGCAGTGTTGATGGAAACACACAGGGGAGGGAGGAGGGGGGAGGGGGGAGCAGGGCAGTGCTAATTGGGCCAGAAGATCGGGGTCAGGAAGAAAGAAGGAGAAGGGAAAAGGAGTAGAGGAGTAGAGGAGAGACAGGGAGTCCTCAAGCCCTCCGGTGGCTCACTCTGCTTAATGATGCGTCTCTCTCGTAATTAGCAGACGGTAATTAACGCTCGGATCACCTGGGCCTCTGTGGGTCACATTCTCTCTCTCTGCCACTCCACATCCACGCCTCGCTGCAAAACGAGCCCCAGTCACATCCCTGCGGTCCGGCTCCGCAGACCTACCGGCTGGCCCTGTGGCTCAGACTTAGTTAATGAAAGCTTTCTTTCCATGTGGGACACGCGTTATATAGATTAATATATGGCTCTGTCTAAACCAGATTGTGTTTATTTTCTTGCGTTTGTCTGTTTGTTGCTGTTTCAGCACCGCTCTGCTGCATGTGTGTGCGTGTGTTTGTGTGTGTGTGTGTGTGTGTGTGTGCAAGCTGAGCGAGTTTATATGGGAGGCAGCCAGTGTTTTGTACACACGGTCTGTTAGGTTGTGTTATAGTGGGCCTCACCTCCAGGCTGGTTTAAATATTAAGACTGAGTGGTGGCCCAACATGCATATTTTAATGCAGCCCTTGTGTGGATGCATGAAGTGGCACGTTGCTGGTTCCTCAACACAGCAAAACTTCCCACTCCAACATTAATTATCATGATCTGAACCAGTCGGATCGCACGCACTTCCCTGACCTTAATCAGCCACACACACTGCGCATGACAGAAAAGGCACTCACACGCATAAACACACGTTCGGTCGCACACAGACACATGCAAAGAAAAATACACACAGATGGTGGCGCAAGACACAATATGTTTTTGCTGGCTTGCTTCAGGACCGTTAATAAAACATGGAGTTGGTGAGACATTCATTCCAGACGAACCCATCTCCAAACAAGGCTTTGTGCTTAATAATACAGATATGAATTCATCCACATCTCTACTCTATTTCTTCACTTGTGTGCCCTGGGATTGGGTCATGTTGGGTTTTGGCCCCCCAGGGGTGGCGAGGGGCTCCTGGGATGTTCCCTTTTTTTTTTATTAATTGAATTTTAAAGTGACCTTGCTGTGATATTGATCTGCATTTGATGAAACACACACTCTACACACAGAGAGAGAGACACACACACACACATCCATCCTGCCTTATGCATCCTTCACAAGCTCAAGGTTAGCGTATAGTAGCAAAGTAAGCAGCGAGAGTTGGAGTGCTTCGTGGTGTGGAATATTTGTCAGAGTTCTGTGATGGCTGAAGTTTTAGAGTTGTGCTGAGCCGTGCAATAAAGGCGGGAGGGGCCGGCAGGAGGGACGAGAGGAGGAGAAGGTGGAGGAAGGGGAAAATAGAGTGAGCGAGAGAAGGATGGAGGGAGGGGTGGAGCATGTCCAAAGTGCTTGGTAAAGTCGGTGTGGTGGGGGGTGAAGAGGGAAAAGAGAAAGCAAAGGGTGTTATTGTGTTACTGGATTTAAAGGAAGTGAGGAGGAAGTGAGCGCAGGGCACAGCCAGGTGTGAGGGAGAGAAAGACTTCTCTGACCTATTTTAGGAGTTTGGTTGCTGCTTGGCCCCACTCGCAGCTCCCTCTTCTGGTACAAAGTCAGAAATACACCCAGAAAACTAGCTCTATTAAGTGTTTTCATTCCTCATTAGTTGCAATGAAAGTCAGCTTTTTACAAATGACTTGCGTCTGAACACGCTCATGCATCACTTTTGCCTTTTAACAACAGCTGTCAGAGTGAATTTTGGTTGTCAGCACCAAGACGAGCTGTTGAGTGCAGGAAACGCTTCTCTTATCTGTGGCAAAGATCTTCAGTTTCTCCTTGAAGAAACATACTAATTATTTCATCTTCGATGCCTCGATTCTGCTGAACCGCGTGTGAAAACATGGGGTTAGTGTGTCGCATGTAGCTGCAACGCACCCATGAGTGTGAGAACGATCGAGCAACCGTGTGTGTGTCCGTGCGTGGGTGTGTGCTCGCATGGCTGCATGGGAGTGTGAGGGTGTGAAGGAAAGACGGTGGGAAGTGCAGCATCTCAAATTCTGTTTCTTTACGTCTTCTTTCAAATGGAGTCATTTCTTTATACTTGTCTCTCTGGGGAACTCAGTCCAATCATCCCTTTTTGTTTCCACTTGAAGCAGACAGGGATATGTCAGACCGCATGTGAAATATGTGCAAGAATATGCTCAATATGCTTTACGCTTGAGAGAGTTTTACTTAATTACAGCAGCAAGTAACGATTATTTTCGAGATTAATGGATTCATTGTTTGGTCTATAAAATGTGAGAAAATTGCGAAAAATGTCCATCCCAGTTCCTCAAAGTCCAAGGTGATGTCTTTAACTGTCCAAAGATATTCACTTTATTATGATATAAAACAGAGAAATGCTGGAAATGTCCATACTTTCATGAATGAGGGGTTATCGAAAATAGTTGGTGATTATTTTTCTGTCGAACGACGCACCGATTAGTCGTAGAATCGCTGCAGCTCGCGACTCAATACAGCGACGTTGTGTGTGGGTCATAAAGTGCCGTTCGTCATGCCAGACTTATGAGGGTTAAACACAGTGAGTCACAGATCTAAGCTTTCTGCTTGGTGACATTTACAGAGACAGAAGGATGTTAAAGAGCCTCCGATAATTTGCAGTGTTCACGCACATTGATGCTGATTGCCTGCTTAACTGGTACACGCAGGGGTTAATGGCAATTGATCGGCTGCTGTTAATCACCGCGGTTTGTGATTACCTGGCGGGGTCGTATTGATTGCTCATTGATCAGAGCATCTCCGCCACTTCTTCCACCGTGTCTGTGAGCTCACTGTCATTTAGCGCTTTGCTGGTGCAATATTGTCGTTATGACACCCCAGGCGTCGGTGTTGCTCAATGACTCCCTGGTGGCGAATGTCTGCTGCGTTACAGAGGCACCGCTCGGTCAGCTAAACTTGTTGCCAAAGTTGATTATACATGGAAAACCAAACTGGAGAGAATACGTATGAGTTGGGCTTTGTGTGTGTTTGTGGCCTCCAGGCTCTCCTCAGCCAACCGGTTTATGGTAAATGGTTTGTTTCTTCACCTCCTCAGCAGAATCAGGTCTATAGTCAAGTTAGGTGAGGGTGTAGTGTGACAACAAAAAAAAAAGAAAAGTTTACTCTCACCTCTCTCCCTTTCTCCCCCTGTCTCCATCTCATTGTGCACCTTGGTGTGCCTGGCGCTAGCCTCCATTAAAAACCTTGTCTAAAGTAATG
Organism: Bovichtus variegatus; assembly: GCA_943593645.1. Lineage (NCBI taxonomy): Eukaryota > Metazoa > Chordata > Actinopteri > Perciformes > Bovichtidae > Bovichtus > Bovichtus variegatus. The sequence goes on from CALSCE010010647.1 coordinate 10,423,314, forward strand.
AGTTTAAAGTCAGGGTACCTGTCTCAGCTTTGGGAATAGAAACTCTGTGCGTGTGCATGTGCGTGTGCGTGTGCTCATGTGCGTGTGTGTGTGTGTGTGTGTGTCTTGCACCCTGTGTGAGCGTGTTACTGCACACCCAGGATATATTTATTTTAGAATAATTGCATGTGTTTGTGTGTATGCTAGTGTGCACGCTAAGGCTTTGAGGTACGCTTTGACAGCTGCAAATTTAATAAGCAAACGTTAAAGGTAGGAGGAGGTAGGGGGGGGTATGCATAGGGCTCCGCTTATGAAATATGAATGACTGTTTCTGCATCTTCTTCAGCGGGCTTGATATCGTCTCTGGTTTGTAATTCCCCTGGTCCGCTCTGCACAGGAAGCACAGTCCAGCAGTCTTGTGAGACGGGGTACTTGCTCTGTGCATAGATATCTTTCTTCCAACGTGTCAAACTGAGCTGCTCAGAGTTTTAATAGGCTTTGTCATTTCTTAACTTGAAGTGATATTTCTCTTTGGTGGAAGTTTTTTTTTGCATTTTAGCATGCGCACCCTGGAGTGGCTGCATGAGCAGTCAGTCACCAATACTAAGTGACTCCGCTCTTTAAATTGATGTCACACACTTTGTCTCAGTTTGGTAGCCTACAAACTAAAGCAAGGTAATTCAGATGATGAGGATGTGCTTTACTACAACTTCTACAAAGTTTCTTAGTGGGTATTAATCAGTTAAAAGTTTTTTTTCTTTTTCGGATTTGTATATTTACAGTATATATAATATAATAATCAATTATTTAGTATTTCTAAGGAGTAAAAAATGGGCAAAAAGTTCCCTTAGAGCATCACTCTGTGGTGTCCAGAATTAATTTATCAGATTTTGAGGAAAGATGAAAGTGTGAGAAATGTCATCAGACTTTGTTGGTACTTGGCGATTAAGTTTTACTTTTTCCATTAAGTTTGAGGATTTACAAGGAACAGATTAAAAAGCGATGGTAAAAAAAAAATGAAAACCGCAGAGGTTGAGATATTTAAGGCATCAGTATGCTTCACACTTAAGGCCTTAACACACCGGGGGTGTGACGAATAAACAACACGAAAATGCAAAATACTCTTAAAAACTATTCATACCGGCCTTTAATCGTAGTGCGAACGCTCTGAAATATCCACCTCCTACGGAAAGAGATGATGCGTTGTATGTCTTCAAAATAATATAATGACATGCTGTTATAAAAGCCTGATGGATAAAAGCTTTAAATGCCTGTCACATTGTTGAGCAATGTCCTAATTAATGTGTAAATAATAGTATTCCTGCTTAGGCTGGAAACATATGTTTATAAAAACTTTGAAACCAATATTCGACATCAGCCTTTACAAGCTTGTTGCGTGAATCCACCTTTGAATGCAGAATACTTTCCTATAATCTGCTAAGCTTTGTAGGATATGATAATCAGGCTTGTAGCTTACAAAGAAGCCCAAATGTAATGAGTATTTTTTCCTGAATGTGTTTCTAAATGGAGCCTGATCTAATGTGGACAAGGTTTTAGATTGCCACACTGCAAAATGATGCTTATTGTTTTACCCTGAACCATAATAACTTAATGTTACCCCCCCCCCCCACACTCTTTCTAATGCTCAGTTTGTTCTAATTTCTTCAGATAACAAGCTATAGTTGTGCACGCTGAAGACGCCAACAACAGTCCTGCTAACAGCTTCTATTCACTTCAATCTTTCTCTGACTGAATATTTATTCAAAAGTTCAGAAACACACCAAAAGGAGGCCTCTCTTTTCTAGTGGAGCTGGGAAACTACAGAAAAACATTAATACCAGAAAACATAAATGAAAAATATATTCAGGGCGCTCTGCAGTTCAAGCTCATAGGAAAACTTTCACTGCTCAGAATACAGTTTAAGAGCAGATACAATGAGCAGCAACACATCAAACAGACAGAAAGATAATTAAAACAGTGGCTTCATATAGATTTAAGTACCAGTGTTGGTCATATTGTTAATCTGCTAAGATAATAAAATAGATAAAACTTGAACTTTAGCTTTGGACTCGCTTACAAGTGACATTAAAGGGGACATATGATGCTCATTTTCAGGTTCATAATTTCTAGTAGAACACAATTACATGTTCAAGAAACACATTATTTTGCTCATACTGTCCGTCCGAGTATACCTGTATTCACCCTCTGTCTGAAAAGTTTAAGCGCCTGTCTCTTTAAGCCCCCCTTCCCAAAAAATTCCATGTTTACTCACCTCGACAGCCCACAAAAAAATGGACTGGGTTGTTGTATTTCACAGTTTGCCAGACGGTAGGCTCTCCAGATACCCAAATGTCCCCTTTAAAACAAAGCCACATGATTTACAGTGTAGAATAGCAATCTCGAGTAAAAGTTTTTTACCAGAGGCAGGTCTATTTTACGTTTTAGAACAAAGTAGGGCTGGGGATTATGACAACATATATTTTCAAGAACATATAAAATTGTATATTATATATTTTCCTATATCGTTTCAATTGGCCTATATCCATTTATACATAATTTCACTTCAAACTATGTTAATATTTCACTAAAGTTCTTAAAATTTGAAAATACTCTGCACTATTTAATTCACACATATGAATATACAAAATACATATATTGTATGCTCCGATTTATTTATTGACTAATCCGAAAAAATCTATCTATCGTGATATGAAATGGCCAACAGTATATCGTGACAGAAGATTTTGGCCATATCGGCCTAAAACAAACAACCCCGAGTGTGTCTTCAAACACTTTCTCCACATAAGTGAAATAAAGGCAAACAAGGTCATCAGACTATTAACTTTCTTTGTTTTCCTCCTCTATTCCCCATATCTAATGTATATTAATTCCACCCCCTCAATCTTAAGATTAGATTCCTTTCGTCCCAACAGAGGGGCCTCCCCCCCCCCCTCTCCCTCCCCGACCTACAACACTAAAAGTGTGATGAAATAGGAAAGAAAAGCGTAAAGAAAAAAGGATTCAGCTTCTGTGTATCAGAGAGGGGAGCCTTCCCTCATCTGTTCTCCCAGATGCCATGGTTCTCTATAGTGTTCAGTTTAACCCCTCCATCCCTCTTCTTCCACCCTAATTGCACACTCACTCACACACGCACACACACTTTCTACAAGTCCCACACTAGCGCAGAACAGGCTGCGTGCTCAATAGGATGAAACTGATGGGGTTTGAGGCAAATACAACGGCTCTCATTAGCAGTCTCACACCGATAATGTGGAGATGAAAAGACCTTGTACCCCGGTGTGTGCCGGGCTGTTTTCTATGAGTTTACAATATGCATTACTGCACTGCTGAAGCCTTGAGAGACACACAGCAGTGCACACAGCGTTGTTTTAACATGCTTTGTGAAGGTCATTTCCTGTCCAGCCGGGGGAGAACACTTTTGTTCCCTTTAAACGCTGTACAACTGACAACAGGGAAGTTGTTTCAGTCTGTGTGAATGATTATATTATTGCGATTTAAACCAATGTACATATTTCTTAATTTATCTTTTTATTCGACCTTTACATATCTCCTCTTTAGAGTCCAGGGCAAATAAAAGTTTTAGGGCTGCAACTTTTTTTATTTTCTCGATTTAAACAATCAATTGTTTGGTGTATGAAATGTCACAAAAATTCCAATTTCCTAAAGCCAGAGGTGACATCTTGAAATATCTTGTTTTTTTCTGCCAAAGTCCAAAGTCCAAAAGCCAAAGATATTAATTTTACTATTGCCTAAGATAATGAAAAGCAGCAAATCAAAACAATTGTGAAGCAGGAACCAGAGAATGAATACATATATATATATATATATATATATTGTATATACTGTGTATA